>JAEQML010034549.1:0-109389 GCA_016904865.1 Pissodes strobi
AGAATTTAAATGTATTTAATGTAATTTTTAGTTCTTATCTTCGGCCTCAGTTTTAAATCTCTTTAAAATATCTAAATACTGTAATTTAGTTGCTTGGAGCAGTATAATAATCTGACTGCAACTGTCGCTGAACCGTAGGCGAATGCGACAATCCGATGAATAAGAAAAGGGTACTTTACACATGAGTAGCATACAAAATTTTTTCTACTAGCAACAAATATGAAAAATTTAAAATATTATTAAATTACTTTACGAACTAGTGAGTAAAAAGTTACTTTACGCACTAGTGTATAAAATAAATAATTTTACGTACTGCACCAAATGTCAAAATATATGTCAGATTTACTTTACGCACTAGTGCGTAAATTAATTTATTTTACGTACTGCGTAAAGAAGGTATATTTCACGAATCTTAGAGAGTGCGTAAAGGGAGTATTTTACGCACGGTAATAGAAAAAAAAATTGCATTCAGTTATAGGGTATGAGATAATTAAAGGGTGTTGCAAAACATTATCAAGTTTAGAAACATTTTGGGTTACGCTGCTTATATGATTTTATCATCAATTTTTAAAGTCATATGAAGTAAAGTGAAAAATTCAGCAGGTCTTTTTGTGTTCAATATTTTGAAATTTCAGGCGAATCAATGGAATATTTACTTACCACTAAACTACACCTATATGCTGAAAGTATATTTTATCACAAAATCTACCATATAGGTCACCAGAAACTGCATCTGATCATCAAAATATTTCCATATTTTCCGATCCTTACCCATTTTTCTAGCTTCAAACTGTTTGCAATAAGACTTTACAGTTACTTTCTTAAAAAAAGGTTTCTAGATTCATTATGTAAATAGATGTTTACAGAAGTATCTTAATTCTTAGATACTCGTTGAATGTATCTCTAACTAAGTGACTTAAGTATAGCAAATAAATCTTGGTTGTATCTTCAATTACCTAGATATTTTACAGTTAATTTCCATGAAATGTGTTACAGATACTTTAGATAAATAAATACAATGTATTGTGTAGATTTTCAATGAAAGTCACTATAACTACGTCCGAGTCATTTGACGCAAGAATATAAGTGAACTGGGCCTTAAAGTATCTAGTTACTTTACAGTTGCTTTCTTGACAAAAAGTTGCTAGATTCATTAAGTAAATAGATGGTTACAAAAGTATCTTAGTTCTTAGATACTTGATGAATGTATCTTGATAATCTAACTAAAAAGCAAAACTCTATCTTGGCTGTACCTTCAATTATCTAGATATTTTACAGTTACTTTCCATGAAATGTTTTACAGATTCTTTAGGTAAATAGATAAAATGTATTGTATAGATTTGCAATAAAAGTCCCTAATAAGGTATCTATTCAAACTCGTGAAATCGCCGAAATATTGAAAAGTTTGGGTATTTTTCGTGATTTTCTTCACTTGAAACTCAATTTTCTCATATTTGCCGGCGATCTCGTACAAAGAATTGTTATAAAACTCTGTTATAGAAAAGATCACGAAGTTTACGAATAGGGGATTTGATTTCTTGAAAATTGGCTGGGACGTACGCTTAATAGTTATTTGTGTATTTAGAGCGCAAAGTAACGGATTGCCGCTTGAGAAAGAATGTTACTGCGCGACGCGTAGCGGAGCGCAGTAATCTTTCGAAAACGGCAATCTTACTTTGCGCTCGAAAAACACACAGAACTTTTTCTACAGCCGCATTTTAAAAAATTAAATGCACATTTTTCTCTATACCTATTATGAAATTTGCAAATGACTGTCAGTTTTGACATATTATGTTCGGGCTTCGGGATTATCTAGAACAGGAGTGCCAGCAACAAACTGTAACAAACGCACGACTTTCATTTATTTATCTTCGGTTTCCATGACCATTCAGCACACTAGACGGAAAAAGTGAGAATTTCCTTTTCCATGTTCGCGCTAGAGCGCAAAATAAGGATCCACGGCATTCGTCGATTTTGCGATTTCATTTGAATTTAGTATTTAGTTATTTTGCGCGCGGCTGTAGAAAAAATAGATTTTTCAAACTGAAAATCAAAAAAATCACCAATTCGACATTTCCCATTGGATAAATGCAATTTTTTGGTATATTCCGCTTATATCCTCCGTCTTTATTTACCTAGAGTTTGGTTGTCTCATATTATTCGGCTTTCCAGTAATACAATATATAATTAGTAGCATGTCGCATCGTATCAAAACTCGAAATAAGGAAAAGTTTAAATTCAACTAGCTCACCCGGCATAAAAGACATCATTATTGCCATGGTGGTGTCTCCTAATACAGTTTTAACTGTCTTTCCTAAAAAGTGCTTTTAAAAAAAAATAATAAAAACCTTATTTTTCTTACCTAGAAATGGATTTTTGTTATTTTTTCCCTGAAAGGTCAATTTTCTCGATATTCTTGAACCAAAGAAGCATTTAAAAATGATTCCTCCTAGAAATTCACTATCGAACTGTCGTCTCTCAGTTTTTCCGCCGAAAACAATACTTTCTATTTTCCGAATCTCACCATGTTCAATAATGTTCGGAAGACAGTTAAAAGGTACGAATCCAGAAAATGTCATCAAAATTGTTGAATTTTGTCGATATAACTCGGAAGCAGAAAATCGGATCGCCCAAAACAAGAGTCCAAGTGTTGCCTAAAGAGTGCCAAATCTCAAATTTTCATTCGCAAAAATGACGTTGACACCGACTTTACCCGAATGACCGATATCTCAGCGACACGTGCCACGGGTGCCCACGGTCACGGTCATTAACTTCAAACTTTGTTTTTGCCAAGGTATATTGTAATTATAGCAATTATTACAGCTTAAATATTTATATAACAAAGGCTTTTAAGATTCTTCAACGCGATACTTTTAAAACTAGTTCATTGCTGCCAAGGTATCTGAGATTATTTCAAAGGTATCATATATACTCCAAAAGTAGCTGTACTTCAAATACAAATACATATCTTTATCCATACTATTAAATACAATTCACTCTTACCTACGTGGCAGATTTGTTGGTATGTATCAGGTACGCAAGCACGCCTTCACGAAAATAAAAGTCAACTATGGTCACAAATATTACTCTTAAAATTAAATCAAACTAGACCAAACAAAAGTGAAAGCTCGCGGAGATTAATCGCTTTTATTATTACTATGCTTCATTGAAGTGATACAAATAGAAAACAATGTCTTAGTTAGGCAAAATTCAAATGCATCTAAGATACTTCAGAATTATCTGAGTTAGTATCTTACTAATTAACTGTTACTTTGCGAAAGTATCCATTATATTAGTCGTGCATCGTGCTATAAAAAACCGTTTTAGGTCTTCTAGGTAAATGAATAATGATCGTCGTTCACTCTTTTTCTCGAATGCAGCGAAAAAATGTTATCTTAGGTGACGGCGTTCGCTTTTACAAATACATATATATTAATATTTCCTGTACGATTCAACATTCCACTCCCCTCGCATTGTTTTCGTAACTGTGAAAACAAAATAGTAATTGAAGAAAGATGCATAATAAATCACTTCGAAAGATTTGTCTTTTAAATGGAATCGCTTATAAGACACTGCCAGTCAAATACACACACAAAGGATTATTTCGACCACAGCTTCAGTACGCAATAAAACGTTTAAATTCGATTATCTCAGAAACGGTTGCTCAAAGCGACAGCTAATATGTATACCTTTTTCGGACAAAAGATGCCAAAGGATAAGAATTTTTAACTAAAAATTGTATATACCAAGGCACAAAAAGTAATGAAGCTTTAGATATAGGCGAAGTGCTGCTGGTGGTGCCCTCTGCGATGTACATCAACCTCGATTTCTCATCCTACGAACCCTCTAGGTACCAAATTTCGTGCAACTAACCCAAACTATCAACTTTTGGGATAAGATAAATTAAGCTAGTTCCATATATTTTAGCTTCAGAAATATGTACAGACCTTCTAGAGACACCCTGTATATCATGCTAAGTCTGCTGTTTAATATTACAGTTTTTATTAAGCCCTTATTCTGCCCTAATTTTTTTTATGTCCATTGATTGGTTCTATATTTCAAGCTAATTTCAACTTCACCCTTTTTTTTATAATTTTTTTTGAGACGTAACAAGAAACAGTATCTTCTTAATCTTTTCTCTTCTTATATTTTCTGTCTATTTCATATTTTGCTCTTTTCTGCGATTAAGACTAGTTGTCAACTTTTCTGCTCCGCAAATTTATTTTTTTTTGCGTCCTTGCCGAGTGTTCGTTCACTTTTATCCTTTCCCTCTTTTTTCTGTCAATTTTACTCCAAGTAGTACCGCCCTACCGGCGAACAAGTTTTCGTAAAACACAACAATGCGCTGGACATTTCTTTCGAATTTCTTTTATTCTTTTTACTCTTTCCTGTTTTATATTTATTCTTATCGCTATTGATTACTTATTTAATTGAAGCCAAATTGAAGGTCGCACTCTTATTATTGACTTATTCAGATTAACCGATCATCAAAAGCTTTTATTTTCTTAAATTGTCCCATATTGTTTTAAATATTTTGCTTTTTCATACTTTCTATTTTTCTAATATAGTTTCTCAGTTTCATCCTTTTTTAAATTCTTTTTATTTTGCTTGATACTTTCAATCAGTAAACTTAATTAGAACTTGCAGATATCATCTTAACCATTTGTTTTCTGAAGTTTTCTATCTTTTAAAGATCTGTTTTTCAAGTTAAACTTCTTTAGCGAAGGTAAAGTCAGAAAAAATGCTTATCAAAGTGAAACGCTTGTCAAAGTGAAACGCCCCTTTAATTAAGCATGTTCCAGTACAGCTACAGGCTTGAAATTTTCAGGGCATGTAGCCGGGGGTAAAAAGAGGATCCAGGATGAAGACTGAACTTCGTACCACCCCCCTACCCCCTCCCCCACCGTTCGACCAGGAGAGGGGGAGAAAAAAAAACTAAAATAACTAATTTCGGGAGAACGGGAAGAGCTGTCGAAACTTTAATGGTGGGCGAGCCTCATAGGAGCTACCTTTGATCATATGGGGGTACCGGGGCTCTAATTTAAGCGGGATTTTGGGAAAAAAAATCGTTTATTGTCGATATTTTCGAAAAAAGAGGAAAAAATTGAGAAAAACGAAAAAAAGAGTTCGGAAAGATATTATAGTACGTATAAAACGAAAGAGAAAAAAAATTAATAAAAAAAAAGTTAGAGAAACGCTGTTTTAGGCGAAAAAAGCGAAGGTGTTCAGCTACGAGGTCGAGGATGATAAAAATGGGAAGAAAAAAAAATGCATTATATAAAAAATTAAAGATTTTTAAAAAAATGGAAAAAAATTAAAAAAAAACGTAAAAACATTTTCGGAAAGTTAGTGAAAAAGGAAAAAATTAATAAAAAATAACGAAGACAAAAGGTTGTTCGGAAAGTTATTAGTAAGACTATTATAAAACGAAATAAAGAATAAAAGGCAATTAAAAAAAGTTAGAGAAACGCGTTTTTTGAGGAAATAAAGTTGAGAAAAATTAAAAAAAAAGTTAAAAAAAGTGTCGGGAAAGGAACCGAAAGTTAAGAAAAAAAAACTTCAAAAAAATATAAAAACTCCATTCCTTATATCAGAAGTTTAACTTCAGTTGTGTTCTTATAAAGGTGAGGCACATACTTTTTTTTTATTTTTCTTTTCCTCTTATTTTGTTTTTCCAACAGATGGATGTAAAAACGCAGGCAAATATTAATTAATAGAGACGTGTTTTAAAATTCACGTTTCACATGTAATTATGTTATTAATACCAACTTTTGTCAAGACTGCCCTGTCTATTTTTCAACTATTTGTGGCATTTTTATCCTATTTTTTTTATCTCTTCTTTTATATGTATTTTTTCCAACAGTTTAGCGTAATTTCATATATTATGGAGCTCCTGGAAACACCGACAAATAATAGAAAATTTTTGAATATCGCTCAAACTTTGTTTTAATTCTAGAGCAGTCGCCTTTCATTAGACTTAATTTTTTATAGATTGCTTCTTCGCAAAAATACCAAATTCAAGATTACACCCTTACTACTGACTTTTTAAGATGTAGGTTTTTAGCCTCTTAATTTGCTCTTACTTACGTTTCCGGCTGTTTCTATATTTTTTCTCTAGCGTTCTTTATTTTGTCCGTTTTATTTTTCTGTTTGATTATTTTCTTCACAGATTGACGTATACCCCTTAACCTCATTTGTTTCTAAGACGTTAGTGTGCTTAATTGTATGCACTTTTTTGCTATCTTGCTATTTCCCTATTGTTTTTTTCAGTGTCGATCTTTTCTTTTTTCTGATTTATTTTTATCTGTATTTTTGAAGTGACACTTCTTTAGTGAGGGTAAAGTCAGAGAAAATACTTCATTTTCATATAGCCGGGGTAAAAATAGGATTCTGGACGGAAACTGGACCCTGGACCCGGTAAACCCCGTTCGGACAGGATAGGGGTGAGAAGAAAAAACTAAAATAATTAATTTGGGGAGAACGGGAAGAGCTATGGGGGTCGAAAGGCTACCGAGGCGGTTACCTTTGACCATATGGAGGGGGGCCGAGGTTCTAATTTAAGAAGGGATTTTGGGGAAAAAAACGTTTTTGCCGATATCTCTGCAACGGAGCCTCGGATCGAAAATCTGACAAGCGCTGACCTCGTTGCACGGGGTCATCAGTGGGAAGGGGGCAAATACCTTCCCGAATACCCAAAATTTTTCGAAAAAATGGGATAAAAATTGAAAAAACGTAGAAAATTGTTCGGGAAGTTAATAAAGGTATTATAAAACGAAATAAGACAAAAAAACTTAATAAAAAATTAAAGTTAGAGAAACGCGGTTTTCGGCGAAAAAAAGGCGAAGTAGTTCAGCTACGAGTTCGGGGATGGCAAAAATAGGAAGAAAAAGAATGGTTCATGAAACAAAAAACAAAATTTTTTGAAAAATGGGAAAAAATTATAAAAAACGTAAAAAAAGGTTCGAATAGTTAATAAAAGTATTATAAAATTAATAAGAAAAAAAAATAATAAAAAAAACAAAACGAAAAGATCGTTCGGAAAGTTAATAAAAATATTATAAAACCAAATAAGAAAAAAAAAATAATTAAAAAAAAATTGTTCGGAAAGTTAATAAGAGTATTATGAAACAAAATAAACAAAAAAAAAATTTTAAACAAAAAGAATTTAGAGAAACGCGGTTTTCGGCAAAAACAAAGTGAAAAAAAAAACAGGATAAAAAAATTTAAAAAAGAGTATCGAACCCGGGGCCAAAGATTGAGAAAAAGAAGCTTTAAAAATATAAAAGCTCAATTCCTTATATCTATTTTGAAGTTTCACGGCAGTTGTGCGCTTATAAAGATGAGGTACAAATTTTTTTTCTAGCAGATCGTCGTAATTGTACTTGGCTAAGTTTACTTGAATTTTCAGACAAACAATATATACGTCTTATGAATTTTATGCAAACTTTATTTTAAATCTTTATAGAGTCGGGGTTCTACGTTAGATTTATATTCTTAATAAATTACTTCTTCATATTAAACCTTTTTAAAAGTAGCTCTCTTATTACGGCTCTTTTTAACTCTGTTGCTATCCTTATATTACTTTTTTCAGTTAGCTTTTTTCTTTTCTTTTGCCTGTCTATATTTTTTCGAACCAGTTGGCGTAATAGAATATGAGCAAGAGATGCTGTTTTTGATCAAGTAAAACATAATATAGCGTTCATAAGGAAAGGGGTGTAAGGGGTGATGGAGCACCCTGCTCTGGCGACCGAGTCACGGTGATATAACCGTTCAACCTAGATCGAAAGAAATATCGTTCTAACTTTGACTTTGAAGTCCTATCAACCCACACTGGCCAGCGTGATAGGAAATTGCTAAATTCCTCTAGATATGAATCATGAATCAGACAGAAAAAGTTCGGTCCTCAGTCCCCGGCGGACTGCCTATCTCCAACCAAGGTAGCATTTGGGTTAGATGGCAGTCCGAAGGTGCTAGGAATCACCGGGTTGGATCAGGCTACCAGGTAAGACGAAAAATGTACATCGCCACATATAATACGAGAACGTTATCAAACGACCAAAAGATTCTTGAGCTCGAAGAAGAGCTGTAGCAAATCAATTGGGATATAGTTGGCTTGAATGAAGTCCGCAGAAGAGGAGAAGAACAAATTAGCTTAAAGTCAGGAAACACGTTCCATTACAGAGGAAATCAAGAAAGTTCAGATGACGGAGTGGGCTTTATAATACATACAAAATGGGTGAAAGATATCGAACATCTAGAGAGTATAAGCCCTAGAGTCTGCTTTGTGGTACTGAAACTGAATCAAAGATACAGCATCAAATTTATCCAGGCCTATGCTCCAACCCCAACGCATACAGACGAGGAAGTTGCGACATTCTATGACGATGTTGCAATGGCATTTTCTAAAGTTCCAACATATTTTTCTTTCATAGCGGGGGACTTTAATGCGAAAGTTGGTAAGAAGCAGGACGAAAGCGAGTTCTCCTTGGAACAACATGATATAGGGGAAAGAAATGAAAGAGAAACCTACTACCCTACTATAGTTCCTCCTGGAACATAGTCTGTACGCTATGAATACTTTCTTTATGAAGGCCGAAACCGAAAATGGACATGGAACGGCCCTGACGGGAATACAAAAAAACAGATCGATTTTTTCATCACCGACAAAAAGCGACTTGTACAAGATGTTACAGTACTAAATCAGCTGTCAATAGGTAGTGACCATAGAATGGTCAGGGCAATAATAAGAATGAACGTAAGGAGAGAGAGGGCAACACTCACTATGACGAAAAGCAACAATTGGACCACCGTCGAAAATAGTAATGAATACCATAAGCGAGCACCTAGGAGACTCGGTAGAACACTGTACAAGAGTAAATAACAAAGACGAATCAACAAATACAAAACTTCTTATGAAACTTAGGCGAGAAATGTTACAGAAACACCCGAGGAACGAAAACCAGTTGAGACAGATAAATAGGGACATATCAAAGGCAGTCTGAAAAGATGTGAGGGATATAACAACAAATGGATAACGAGGACTATTGAAGAGAATAAAAGCATGAAAGTACTCAAGAAAAAACTCTCAAAAGGAAAAACAGAGATTAATAAGCTGGAGAGTAAAGATAGAAAAGATAAAGAAAAAGAAATCCTGGAAATCATAGACGACTTTTATTCAAACCTGTACAGCGACAGACCAGAAGAAAAAGATCTCCGGACAGTTCCTCATATCCTTAATCAGGGATCGGAAGAGCTGCCGGAAATAACTACATGGGAAATTAAGAAATCACTATCAGAACGGTAAAACTCCTGGTGCGGATGGTATTGTGATTGAGACAGTCAAGGAAGGGGGAGAGATACTACTGAAGGCAATAACAGTCTTATTTAATAAATGTCTTATAGAAGCAACAACCCCTACAGACTGCAAGAATTCCATAATAGTTATCATGCATAAAAAGGGAAATATTGCCAACCTAAACAACTATAGGCCAATTAGCTTACTGTCACACCTCTACAAATTATTCACCAAAATTATTACTAGGCGCCTTGACTAAACTTGACTCCTATCAGCCTCCAGAACAGGCAGGTTTTCGAGCCGGGTACGAAACTAGTGACCATCTGCAGGTTATTAAAACCTTAATAGAAAAGTCCGTCGAATATAACAAACCGCTCGTGCTAGTGTTTGAGGACTATGAAAAAGCCTTTGACTCTATCAGACACAATAAGATGTTCAATGCACTTGCTGACTGCCGAGTTGACAATAGATACTCTGCCATCCTACAACATATCTACAACCACTCAACTGCAAGTGTAAGCATATATTATGAGAAGACCGATAAATTTAAGATACAACGTGGAGTTCGACAGGGAGACACAATATCGCCTAAGCTGTTTACCACGCTTCTGGAATACATGTTCAAGAATATTGAGCTGGAGGGTCTAGGTATAAATATCGATGGAAAAGATCTTAATCACCTCCGATTCGCCGACGACATTGTATTGATATCAGATTGCTTAGGTAAAGCAGAAAAAATGCTGTCAAAACTGACATCTGCCTCACACAAAGTTGGTCTCAAAATCAACGCAACAAAAACGGAATTCATGACGAACCTGGTCCCTGGCCAAAACCTTCTGGTATAGGGAAAAGAGATCTTCCGAGTGGCATCCTATAAATATTTAGGACATGAGATCAGAATTGGTAGATATAATCAAACATGCGAAACCGAGCGGAGAATTGGACTAACATGGGCAGCTTATGGTAAACTAAAACATATATTTAGGTCAGAGAATCCGTTGTGCCTTAAACGCAAGTTTTTTGATCAATGCATCCTGCCTGTCATGACTTACGGTTCAGAGACTTCAACGTTAACGAAGAAATCAGTAAATAAGTGAGAGATACACAACACGCCATGAAACGTTCTCTGTTGGGAATCACAATAAGGGATAGAGTTCCCAATGAAACAATAGGACAGAGAACCCAGGTTACAGATGCGGTAGAGCGAATGGCTTGCTTGAAATGGAGTTGGGCTGGACATATAGCAAGAATTCCATATGAAAAATGGACCAAAAGAATTATAGAATGGCGACCCAGAGATCAAGCCTTCAAAAACCAGGGACGACCACCAACCAGATGGACAGACGATGTAAAACGCATCTCGACAAACTGGATTCATGCTGCTCAGGACCGGAAAATTTGAGGCTTATTGAGAGAGGGTATGTTCAGCAGTGGACGAGACAGGCTTTTTGATGATGAAAACAAAGTTGATGATTGCTTCACGATAGTTTTTATAAAAATGGTCTTGCTACGTTTTTTAGCTTAGCTGAGCCGTGTTAGTTTGAACTAAATAATATCTCACTTGTGTGTTCCTTTTGTTTAAGTGTTTCTTTATTTGTGTTCTGTCATTGTTTAGTTTGGGTTAGTTTCAATGTTTGAAGTATTTTTAGGTTTATTGTGTTTTTAGTACTTTTTGATGTCTAACGTACGTAATTTATTTTGTAATTAATAAGTTGATTAAAAAATTTAATAATGCTACATATCTGTTCCAATAAAAAGCACTTTGGGTAATGGCGGTTCCAATTATTGATTAATGTTTATAAATAGGGCAACCTATTATTCTCTTTATAGATTCGTTATAAATCATATTCTATATGTTTTACAAGTTAAACACATGGTGATCCCGACAAAACCCTTAAAGTTTGCTCTAAAAAAGCCGGGTCAGCATTGTCACGCACCATGTCTGCCGCGACTACATGCAAAGGGGTGTGATTCCTAATTAAATTTACATAATTCATGCCAACTGAAAGCTACGAGAGTATAATTTACCGGCTAATTACCGACCATTGTTTCGGTAATTATCATAAAACGCGTCGAGAGGGAACGTTGCGTTTTTATCTATCGACGTACTTGACCTTTATTAATGCACATTTTTAGTTGGCTATTCTGTTTAACCGGTGAACGAGTGAGTTAACTGGTGCAAGTTAACTGTTCACTACGCCTTTTTGACAATATGGTCTAAAGGTCTGACTTGCACTAAAAAAACTTGAAATTTCCACTAAATTTAATTGGCTGCAAAATGACGCTACTGTCTGCTGTAATGTTGCATTTTGAATGAGACTGATTGAGTAAATTTTGCTGAATTTCTATTGCCATCATGGGTCTAGGTTAACCTGCAAATACCAAATTCTGATATATCTCATCTCTCAATCTGTCCGCTATGTCCTTCAAATATAGCATATTTTCATTTATCAATATTATCTACATACATAAATAGCTATAACGTGCATATTTGAAAATACTCAAAGAGAAACTTACATATTGTACACATAAATAATAATTTTTATTTTAGTTTGACAGTATTATCCGGATATCTGGATGAATGAATGAAATAACGTTTTTCTCAAAAAAATTTTTTTTAATGGAATGAAGAATTTCTTTCAAACTTCGCCAAAAAGCTTTTTGTGTCTTTTTTCTATAATTTGATACGAACGAGTAGAAATATGAAAATTTAATTTTTTATAATATAAAATACATGTAACCTCAAAAGCCGATTCTACTGAGAAAAATCTGTAAAAAATCGATTTGATTATTGATAAAAGTAAGTGAGATTGGTTTATTGCTTATCCGATTTTTTATAGCAGAAAGTCCGGAAAATTGAGTTTTCCGTGGTAAAGTTGTTAAACCTAATTTTTGATTATTTAAAAATAAAAGAAAAATATTTTTACTTAAATAAAAAAATATGTTGACGGTTTTTCACAGGAAAAACTAAGGAATCGATTTGTTTGAATGTGCAAATCGATTCTATATAGAAAAGGATCGTAGATTAAATCTGAGTAAAACATGGTTTGCAAAAATAAGTTAGAAACGTCGAACTTTGAAAGACTGTGGATATTTAATTTTAAGCCGATAAAACTAAGATAAATTCGACTTTTTGAGAACAAACGGTGGATAATCCATGTTTTACTTTGGCCAATCGATTTGGCAAAAAAGCTTACCTTTAAAAGAGATCCTACTTAATATTATCTATAGTTAGTTAGAAAATTCATTTGGCTAATATCCGAATAGCTGATTAATTTTTATTGTATTTGGCTGTAAAGCTCATGGCAGTAATTTATTTCACGTCACTGAAATTTACTAATTTAATTTGTCGCCTTGATATCGAAATCGACTTAAGCGAATTCGTTTACCTGTAGATATTTAACGGCTGTTTATGTACATATTTACCTCACTGGTTATTTTATTGATTTGGTATTATTGAGGGCTGTTTATTGGTCTTCTGATATTGTCGGTGCCACGGGATTGATTTAGGTTAAGTTTGGTTAATAATCATTTCATTTATACCTGCATATATTTACTGGCTATACCTATAAAATAAGATTTGGGCAATATTAAAGTTATAAGGCATAGTTTAATAAATAAGGAAGAGTTGGGGAATAGTGCGCAGAGGGTAATCGTGCGCACCAAGAGATTTCAAATTTCCCGAGTTATCCGCAGCGCTCAACTAGTGCAGCTCTCTGCTAGGCGACAGCTAAATTGTTTGCGCAGTCATTGGCGACGTTAGTTTACAATCGACCGCCGCCACCGTGAGTTCAATTTATCGATTTTTCAAGTGATTTTTATAAATTTTCGGCATCAGATAATAAGGCGGTATGTCCACAATTTTTGTCCAATCGTTTGAAATGAGATATCTGCTTAAACTGTCGTATTTTGTGAATTTTTGACACCATTGAATGATAAATAAATAATTTCTTTTTTGTCATATCACGAATTTATAAAAAATAAACACAGCGGGTAATGATGCGCACGAGTGCGCACGATTCCCCACTACGGAATTAGAAGGCAAGTAGCAATAGTAAGTTTTATTATTATTTCCAGATGCCTAGACACTACACACGCAAGACTAAGATGGTAGCGCAAGACTACCATCTTGTCTTACACTCCTGAAACTATGCATAATGCTCTGGATACTATAAGAAATGACTGAAGAAAAACGGGGACGTAGGATGATCTTTTAAAATACCAGAATCTACCCTCAGAAAGAAGCTGTCAGAAAATTATCTGAAACCATTCCGATTGGGCCGTAAGACTGTGTTCTCAAACGAATAAGAGTGTGAGTTAAAAGAATACGTTTTGCTACTTTCAAAATTATTTTTTGGGTTGACACCTGATGGGCTAAGAAGGCAAGCATTTCGGTATACAGAGTAACATAATATCGTTCATAACTTTAATCAAGAAAAGGGAGTAGCTGGAAAAGCATGGCTCTATGGGTTTTTAAAAAGTTTTCCTGAGATAACACTAAGACAACCTGAGTGTACGAGTTTAAATCGGATTTCTTCCTTTAATAAAGAAGCTGTAAAATTATTTTACTCTAATCTGGAAATTGTTATGCAAAAGTTTGAATTTGAACCAAACAGGATATTCATCATGGATGAAACAAGTATTACAACTGTTCAAGCCAAATATCCAAAGGTTGATGGCACAAAGCGGGCAAAAAAAGTGGGTTCCGCTATATCCGCTGAAAGAGGAAGCACTATAACTCTCGATTTCTCTATGAGTACTTCAGGAAATTACATCCCCCCGATGCTTATATATCCCAGAAAAAGAATGCCAACGACTCTTCAATAAAACGGACCCTTTGGTGCTTTCTATAAATGTTCCAAAAAGGCTGGATTAACTCTGAATTATTTGTTGAGTGGATGTCTCATTTCGCGAAATATGCAAAGCCTACTGCATCTGACCCCATCCTTTTGGTTGTAGATAACCACTCAAACCATATTTCCATTTCGCTTATTACTTTTGTAAGGAAAACTATATTCATATGATTCTTCCACCCCACACCTCAGACCATCTTCAGCCATTAGATTTGACATTTTTTAGAGAATTGTACTTATCCTCTTCTGATCATCAAAAAATAACAGAATATTACATCGCTGAATTATTAAATAAATAATTTATGAAGGTTGCCACTATGGAGAAAGCCGAATCAGGGTTTCGTACTTCAGGGATTTATCCATTAGGTACAGATAAATTTAATGAGGATAATTTTGCGCCCTCTAATCAAGCAACTAATTTCACCATAGAAGTATCTGACGAGCATGGTCCTAACTTACCCGATGCAGCCGATGCTTGAACAAAAGCTAACATGTCATTGCTAGATACTGGGACACATTCTTTGGTTGATTACGATAAGTACATGCAAAGATCTCTTTTCTTGCCATGGCTCCAATACCAACAAAAAAGTTACCAAAGCAGTTAAAAGGAATAGTCAGAAGAAACAATGTTCGAAAATCCTCACAGGCACTACTGTTAAGGAAGAATTAGAAATAGCTCAAGAAAAGAAAAGATTATGGGAAGAAAACCTAAAGAAGAAGGAAAAAGAAGAAACACTTAAAAAAACTGCAAGAAGATGTTTTGAGGAAGAATCAGAAAAACACAGAAAAAAACTTAAAGGCAAACAAAAACTGCAGAGAGAGCAGATGACGATTCATTGGAAGAGGATTTGTCTGATTTATGTGACGATGACGAGTTAGATGATATTGACCTAAGCTTCATACCACCATCTCCAAAAACACCTTTCAAGCCTAACGAGTATTGTTGTATGTGTGGAGAAACTGACAAGAATGGGGAATTATGGTACCGCTGTGTTTTATGTTCTTCTTGGAACCACGCCGGCCGACTGCACAGATGCAGACACTCCAAAATATTAAAAATGCGGCTTTTGCTTACATTAATCTTAAGTATACTTTAGTTATAACTAGTTTTAACGTTAATGTTAAACAATAAATATTTTTTTGTCATACGCTCCCAAAAATAGCTATTTTACGGACTCATTTGAGTCCGTAAAATGCTTCTTTTTAGGCCTAGTCCCTAAAAGTCGTCATGGCAACCTTTACGGACTATTCCAAAATTTCTGAATATGTCTAAATGTTAAAAATTTCGAATGACATGACAAAATTGTCAAATAGTTGCTACGATATCAAATTCTAAGCTAACTTTCGTACATTATGATTTCAAAAATTATGGTAAATTTGCAAATTTAGGCGTTCTGAAGAATTGCAAAAAGCGTATAAATAAAAATTAAATTTTGGAAGCGTATGACAAAAAATAGTGTTTGTCACACGTACCTAAATGGAGTTTTTCAGGACGAATCATTGCTGTTTCCGGACGAGGCATTAGCCGAGTCCGGAATAGCAGATGAGTCCTGAAAAACTTCATTTAGGTACTTTGTAACAAAAATAACTATTTCATGACAAATATTTATTGCGCATCATTACCTAACCCGTGCGCATCATTGCCCGCCGGGGTTGGGAATGGTGCGCAATGCAATTTTTTTACTTTTTTGCTTGCCATGCCTGAATAATAACATTTTCTCTATATATTATTATACATATTATATGTAAAATAGGTGGTGTATATCATAGTCTTGTTGACATTAGTTTATCTATCATAGTCTCACCACAAATCAAATTGCCGCTCAAGTGCGCACCATTCCCCAACTCTCCTAGTCGGAATAAACAATTGGTTTTTACTATTGCTTAAAGCCATGAAGGAGGGTGGTATCTTAGCTATTAATTGACCACTTTTAATGAACTGTATTACCATAGGGTAGTGAAATTATATCTATAGAATGAATCGAAACATGTATTCATTTTGATTTGCTTTAATAATGCAGGTGTAAATTGCATTAAATATGATAAATATTACAGTATTTTCTATATTAATTTCAAGCATTCATCCTTTCATACATACAACTAATATTACAAAACAGGTTATTTATAAAGTGACTATCTACTGAAAGTTCTTGATTTTGTGATTTAAACTGAGTTTTCTCTCTTTAATTAATTAATACCTTTAGTTTTCTCCAACTGAACAACGTTATCTGCTTTACCTGTATCTTCAACCGGGAGAGATTTTACTTATTCACTTTCCAACTTAAATTTTGATTGTTTTACGGAAATCAGGAATGTCAATCCGCAATCTTACGTTCAATTTTCCAAAGGGGACGCTATCTTTTCCTTCAATTAACTACTGCAAAAATGTTCAAAAAGAGTTCTTTATCCAAGCTTGGACAAAGATAACTAAGATGCACCAGATATTCTTTAATATCTGTGCAAACAAACTAGGAAAATGCCTAAAGGGATTACCTTTGGCGCGAAAAGCAACAAGCAGCAACGTTTTTCTGTTGTTCGACTGGACCGATCTAGTACGTTTGAGTGGTTGTAATGCATTTTTAAACTAATTATTTGCCTTAAACAGTACTAGGACAGGGCTAGTTGTTTTTGGCGCTAAATTCTAGAGCTGTGACGAGACAGTTTCTACGCTGTTGAGTGTTATCAACGTACTAATAAAACTAATTTCTTCTTCTAGCTGGTGGACTGGCGTCAAGGCCAAATAAAAAGGGGGGGGTCGCGCAAATGTCGAATTCATTTGAGATTGAAAGGGTAAAAACTGTTTTCTTTCTTTCTTTGCCACACTGCTGTTTACAGAACACTGACGGAGATAAGGATATATTAAATTGAGAACGATTCCAAACGATTTTCTTGATGCTGTGTCATTTCGCTTTATTCAAATCATAGCATATGTCGGACTCTATTATACCGACAAAAACAGGTTCGGACTAAGGGATCGTAATGAAGAACTGAAATATGCTGCTATAAATGCACAAATTGGGTTTTACCCGGGGTGAAATAAATTTATTTTGAGTTGAATTACGGTTCCTTCATACTACAGACATACAGGGTGTTATCACCAAACTATACGGTGAAAAACGATAGTTATACACGTGTTGGGGTGTTTCCCCAACATTTCCCTTAGTATCTTATGTTGCTTTGATTTATTATTCTGGTAACATCGGTGAGATGCCTTCCAAGAGAATCTTCTTATTAGTTTTAGAGCGTAACCATAACCTCACATTGATTTGCGGAAGGATTAGTTGTCCTGAAAGAGTTTGTGTAAGTGTACGTTTTTAAATAAATAAGTTACTTACTTATAATCTACAGTCAAAATAATAACAAATCTGTGTATTCAAAAATTTTCAACGTTCTGTTACAGAGTATTTATCTAAGTTGTATTACCCTATTTTCGAGGATCAATAATCATTGATAAATTTCTTGTAAAAAAAATAGTGGTGCCCTGCCCTAACTCCCAAGACACAGACACATGCCCCCAGCACAAAAGACTGTGCGACGATCACAAGAGAAACCAAAGTCTTACCGCCTCATTAGCTTAACCTCCTTCTTTCTTAAAACGATGAAAAAGATTATCGGTAGGCACGTCAGAAACAAGTTCCTTTCTAATGCTCCACTACATGCAAAACAATTCGCGTACCAACCATCGAAATCTAACACCCATGCTCTTCAAAATCTAGTCCGTGATATAGAAAAGGCATTGGCTGAAAAAGAAGTGGTGCCGTGTGCATTTCTCACACGCATCACCTCACATGAATCCATTCAGCGTGCCAGAATCCTCAGCGGAATGAAACCAACCGCTACACAATGGATAAAATCCATGCTAACTAGCGGTGAAGTCACCGCGGCCATTCGAAAAATAACCGTCACAATCAAAGTAATAAAATGATGCCCCCAAGGATAGGTGCTATCGCCCATGCTTTGGTCTCTGGTTGTTGACGATCTACTGGTAAGACTGACTGAAGCAGGCTTTGAAGTCCAAGGTTACGCAGATGACCTAGTTATAATAGTAAGAGGTAAGCATGACAACGTTCTCTCAGAACGTATGCAAAGTGCACTCAACCTTGTCAGCACATGGTGTACACAGGAAAGACTAAATGTCAACCTAAGCAAAACCGTAGTGTGATTTCATTCACAAAAAGAAGGAGGCTGAACTTTAAAGCACCCACTTTGGGAGGGAAACGGTAGAGCTTTCAAAACATTTTAAGTATCTTGGCATCGTTCTTGACCAAAAACTAACCTGGAACCCACAGGTGGATAGAACTATCAAAAAAGCTACGACACCGCTCTGGACCTGTCGACGACTCTAATTGATAAAACATGGGGCCTAAAACCCTCCATCATCTGTTGGCCCAGAACACTGTAAAATAAGCTCTACATTATTTTAACCTACGCCTGCTTAGTGTGGTGAGTAAAAACAAAGGAAGTATAAACAGAGCGAAAGCTAACAAGAGTACAAAGGCTTGCCTGTCTGGGTATAACAGGGGATATGAAAACGTGCCCCACAGCAGCCCTGGAAACCCAACTTGACCTCATTCTGCTGCGCATATGCATAGGAAAGAAGGCTTGGACTCAGACACAAAAACTGATAGCTGGAAACCTGACTGGTCACCTTAAAATTCTGAAGGACATTCAGATAGAGGCGATAAACAAACCAATCGATACAATTGGTTTGTTTAGGAAACAAAACTCCATTATGATCGCTCCTTTGAAGTGATAATTGAAGACCGCAATACTACAGGGGAAGACTAAAATTACTAGAGAAGGGATCACTTGCCTGGTATACAGATAGATCAAAGATGAAAGAAGGAGTGGAATGCGGAGTTTACGGAGCTAGGTGTCCAATCTCTGCACCTTTAGAAAACACTTCCAACATCTATCACGCAGAACTAAATGCTGTCAATATAGCCATCTTTGATTGTGCCAAAAAAGGCCTAAGAGGTGGAAAGATCTATCAGATAGTCAAGCAGACTTAAAAACGCTAGCATCTAGCCGAATCAACTACCGGCTAGTGTGGAATTGTCGGATGGCTGCAGATCAACTGGCAAATAGAACTAGACTCACCCTTATGTGGGTAACAGCTCGAATGGAATGGTGCACAGGCTGCCTCTTGCGGGCTTGAACCATTCTCTAGTATCACTAGAGGGCACGTAATGGATGAACTCAGAAATTGGGAAAAAAGGTGGAAAGAGACACATTGGTCCAATGCACCTGGACAGGCTTAAAGACTCATCTGTCACTCGCCTAACTAAACAAAAAAGCTTCTCAAGCTATAAAAAAAAATTAAATAAAACTGGTCGTAGACCTTCTCACTGAACATGGCCCCTGGAGCTATCACCGCAAGAGAATGGGGAAAACCACTGACGAACAATGCCAAGCTGTGGCTGAAATGTCAGGGCACTTACTCTGCGAATGTCAGGCACTCGCCAAAGGTTGAGGCATCTCAAAATGTCCTTGTGGCACCTGGAGATCTACAAAAGCTCAACCCTAGGAATATTCTGAGATTCTCGAAGAAGGAGTTTTCGAGTAACATAGAAGGGTATACACAAAAGATCAATTGTGGTCGACGCGACGTGTTGAAGGGCACATCTTGCCGAGCGACCCCTCTACCATATCATACCATACCATACCCTAACTGCAAAGACACAGACCGAAGCCTTTAAAAACAAAATTGAATACGCTGAGTAAACCTGGCATATAGACCGCCTAATAAGGTTACATATTTGGCACCCAACACTTAAGACTGGAGTTTACCAGAAAACGTATTCGAGCACACAATCACCTTGTTTCACTTTCTGTCACGAAGGAGAGCGGCCGATTTAAATCGAGCAATCTTGCATACTAGAATGAGTTAACATATTAAAATAAATTTACAAATGGTATACATAAAAGATAAATAAAACAGAAGCAAGCTATCTTAACTACAGGAGACAACACAATATTCTTAGGTCTCTAATAAAGCAGGCAGGAAAGCAATACGAACATAATTTAGTAGACTCACTTCTACGCCTAGATAAATCGCACACTCACCTCCCGATTAAAGGATTTACTTTTCAAAATGAGCAAACCAGTCAGGCTGTGACTGATGAAGATACTGTTCCTGAGATGTTTGCACAGCAGTTTCAAAAGGTTTTGACCCTAGAGGATCGTAACAACCCACCCAGTTTAGACCTTCAAACATTCTCTCAAATGGCATTGGAAACTGTTGCATTCACACCTGAAATGGTTGAGTCAGCTATAAAGTCTCTACAAACCCCCTCCAGCCCAGGAGAGGATGAGATTCCTTCCATATATCTCATTAAATGTGCCTCTTTCTTTCAAAGCCCCTTTCCACTATTATGAAAAATATTCTGAGAGAGGGTAATCTGCTCAAAAAATGGAAGTCTGCCATAGTGGTGCCTATCTAAAAAAAGGCAAAAAGCAACTCCCGCACAACTACAGGCCCATCAGCTTTACAAGCACTATGTGTACAATTATGGAAAAAATAATTGTTCAGGAAATTACACCCTTTTTTCTGGCAATTGGAGCTGTTCCTCCGAGTTAGCATGGCTTTCTCCCTGGAAGGTCAACCGTCACTAATCTGCTGTCAAGACGACAGGATTGGACGTTGGCCGATGACAATGCTGACCTAATTGACGTTTTTTATTTGGACTTTGAGAAGGCTTTTGATAAAGTAACATTTACACGATTACTCCAGAAATTAAACCATTATGGACTACGAGGCCAGCTGTTATCTTTTATAGCGCATTTTCTTCAGGGAAGAACCTTCCATGTCAGAATAGGTACAGCTTTTTGTCAGGATTATGACGTGCTGGGTGGAGTTTCTATTTTTTTGGTTTACATCAGCGATCTGTCAAATAACCTAAACGCTATCATTTACTCATTTGCAGATGACACAAACTGCTACTGCAATCCCTCCATTCACTCTGATGATCGCCAGCATGACATTGAGGCCATTAAATCTTGGACCTTAACATTGCAAATGCCTCTTAATGACTCCAGATGCACCATACTTCACTTCGCAATGGGACTGTTGAGGTCAGCGTGGTGGAAGAACAAAAGGACTTGGGGATTATTACAACAGAATACACATTAAAAGTATTATTTAAAATGCCAACAGCTCGATATACCTCATAAGCCGAGCTTTCCAAAATTTGTTTCCCGAAATGACCTTCAAGCTACATAAGTCCTACATAAGACCAAGACTAGAATACGCTCAGTGTGTGGAGTCCATATTATGTTAAATACATTGATGCCCTGGAAAGAGTTCAGCGAATAATGACTAAACCCCCTGTATCATTGCGTGATTTGTCTTACGAATAGAGACTTGAGAGGCTGTGACTACCAAAGAAGGCTTCGTGGGGATCTGATTGAAGCATTCAAAATAATTAATGGTTATTACCAGTATTATCTGGTCATCTTTCAATTTTCCGAAAATCAACAACTGAGAGGCCACAGTCAGAAGCTCTGCAAGGAAAGATGTGCCAAACTACTTCGTCGAAACTTTATCTCCAACCGAGTGGTGTACAGCTGGAATCGTCTTAGTGTAGAGACTATAAACTCAACAACAATTAATCAGCTTAAAAATCGACTCGATCGTGGTATAATGAATTGGAACAATTTTTTCATTCACTATATGCTGTGATAACCTGCGATAGACGTGATATTGTTATAAAGAAAGCACTGTAATGCATTTGAAATAATGCTACAGTTTCATCGGCTCTGCCGCTTACTGTTGCCATTCCATATTAATAATAATAAAAAAACTGCTATTTTTGCATAAAAATAATCATAATATTAATATTTATTTCAAAACAATAAATAATTATCAAATGACATATTTAAGAGAAAAAATAATTGCAAACAAATCTAATGGGTACTGATATCTACTGATATTTTTACACTGCTCAATCTGGAATTTTTGACACTGTTGTTACCGAGCGGTTTCACAAGGTGTAAGATGAAATGTTAGGACTGAACATAAGCGAATCCGAAACAAAAATCATGTTACGACGTGTTGTAAGGCAAATCTTGCCGAGCGACCCCTCTACCATATCATACCATACCATACCCTAACTGCAAAGACACAGACCGACGCCTTTAAAAACAAAATTGAATACGCTGAGTAAACCGGGCATATAGACCGCCTAATGCATTAGCAAATAAGGTTACATATTTGGCACCCAACACTTAAGTCTGGAGTTTACCAGAAAACGCATTCGAGCACACAATCACCTTGTTTCACTTTCTGTAACGAAGGAGAGTGGCCGATTTAAATCGTGCAAACTTGCATACTAGAATGCGTTAACATAATAAAATAAATTTACAAAGGGTATACACAAAAGATACATAAAACAGAAGCAAGCTATCTTAACTTACGCAATTGTCAAAATTACCGCAACACCTTGTGCCCTGCAAAGCCTAAAGTTATAAAATAATTTTGTAGCAGACCGAAAAAAATCTAATCCTAATTAACTAATAAAGGTTAGCTTTGTTGATTAATTGCCGTAAACGAAATATCACTGGAATTACAACGATCATTTCGAAAAATCAGTAGCGTCATCGTTCATACAGGTCCCGGCATAGCGGGCATACCACGGTATCTCCAAGAGAATACCGTCCACGGGCTAAAACAAAAACAACGTGGGAACGCTACCCGTCATGCCAACAAATCATTCGGACGTCCCGCCTAATTAAAAGATTTAAAGTGAGCATTAAATCGAGATAGAGTACGATTAAATGCGTATACTTTTATTAAATTGTATTTTTCTTTGTTCAAAAATTCGTAAAAATTAGTATTGCTGTTTGTCGCTAATCCCCCTAGACATGCTGGCTGCTTGCTATTCCATTAATGATCACTGAACCATGTATAAAATGCATAAAGAACATAACATTTCTTTACTAATAAGTCAATAAACGTATGATAACCAGCATACATTCTAAAAAATAAAAAAAATAGATATCTGGTCTTGGTGTTAATTAATTTTTCCCTCGACAAATATAAGTTTCCATAAAAAATAATCTGTGTCGTTTAACAAACTCCTTAAAATTAGTAAACTCAATTTAAATACCTTCAATATCATCAAGCCCGACACGTTTTTTCGGCCTCATTTTAGGAATTCTCATGTAGCGATTTAATTGGTCTATTAATATCCTTCGAATGTTTAAAGTTTATTAATAATCGATGCTATTCGTTTCATTGATAGTGATATGACAAAAATTCGGTGTTAACTTTTCGGATTTTGTGTGACTTTGGTAAGTTTGTAAACACATTGTGGTGTAGTGATAATTTAGTCAGGCATAATCAATCAAAGCTTTAAAATGTTACTCTTTTTGTTAATTTTCAATTCAGAACATTGATCCAACTTCGTCAGTGGTACCATAAAAATGGTGATTTTCCAGTAAAAGTGTAAGCCATTTATTAACTCAACGAAATCTTTAGATACAAATTGTCATTTAAGCCAAAGTTTACAGAATTAAAAATATAAGTTGGTACACTAAGCGCCAATTCAATGAAATTGTCATATCAAAGGCAAAGTTAACAGAATTAAAAATATAAGTTGGTTCACTAAGCGCCAATTCAATGAAATCGTCATATCAAAGGCGGGCCGAGGACGCAACGCGACGGTAAAAAAATGTAGGGGGTATTGAGGCAATAAGAGCCGACTTTGACGCGATTTACTTCGGTCAAAGCGCTATTGATAAACATAGAGAAAATTCCCCGCTTAGTAAGTAATCAATGGAGGAGTTTAATAATGAAATATGTCTTTACTAAAATTTTGAAAACTATATTTTGTGAGGTCCCAAAAAAAGATGAAAAGGTAAAGGCCTTATTCAGCATATTTAAAAAAAAATACGATAAATACGATTGCATATAAAATTTGTAAAATATATTATTTATTACTTCAAGAATGAAATTTAATACCTCGTGCAAAATTCTTTATTTTAAAGTATAAACTACATCATAGTTTTGTAAAACTTTACAAATTATTTTGGAAAAAGTCTTGCAAAACTAATTGTCTACATTTTAGCAATTTCTACACTTCGTTAATTTTACCACAATAACTAATTAGCATAAAATTTAACGTAATAGACTTTTAGAAAAACCTACATTTGCACCCATCTTACATTATTTTGAAAATGCACAAAATCTGATTAAAAGTTACCTTTTTTAGTTGGTAACCCAGTTGATGGAACAGCATATGAATCTATACAGCTCCTAGAAGAATTTGCAAAACTGTTTTCATTATTGTGTTAGTGGTGTTTTGTGTAGACCTATATTTCACTGAGCAACAATTATAATTTATCAAACTATTAACCCATATTAAATTATATTTATTTGATATTAAAGTTTTATAAAGGTTTAACATCATTTGGCCTGTATGGCCAATTCTATTTTTGTTGGAGCGATGAGCTCGAATGTTTTATTTGTATGTTATTTGTTTACATATTTTTCTCCTGTGACAAATGTATTATTTACTTAATTTGATTGGCACTAATTCTCACTGAGAACACATTGAGTACTAAAACT
The DNA here is from genome assembly GCA_016904865.1 of Pissodes strobi. Taxonomy (NCBI): domain Eukaryota; kingdom Metazoa; phylum Arthropoda; class Insecta; order Coleoptera; family Curculionidae; genus Pissodes; species Pissodes strobi. The sequence continues at coordinate 24,716 of JAEQML010034549.1, forward strand.
TATTTGACTAGGGTCTATGTGACTTGGGGGAAGGTCTATGTGACCTGGGAGGTCTATGTAACCTGGAGGTCTATGTGACCTGGGAGGTCTGTGTGACCTGGAGGTCTATGTGACCTGGGAGGTCTATGTGACCTGGGAGGTCTATGTAACCTGGAAGGACTATGTGATCTGATGGATCTTTGTGATCTCTTTTCTTCATTATTTTATTTAGCTACACTGATCATAAAGATTTATTTATTTTAAAACTTACATAGGAGATTATTATTTCAATGCTTCTGCCGTGCTAACATGTTTATTTATGGTTACATTTTTCTGTTTGGTAAATTCGTTGCTCACACGATTTTTCTCTATTGTTGCAGGTAGGTCATCTCGGTGCTCACTATTTCTTCGGCGGTCATAAGGTTTAGTTTTTCTTCTCTCTTATGTTAAGTAACTTAATGTTTTAAATTTAATTCTATTTTATTGTACACATTTTTTATCTCTTTATTTTTTATTACGTTTTTTTTTTGTGAAGACATATTTATAATCTATTTTGCCATGATAATTATACGCCCATGAGAGAACATTTTTATTTATCATTTATTTTTGTTAATTCTCTCCAATTTCGGCTGAAAAACCCCTACACTATAAATCGATATTAATATTGAACATTGATGGGAAGTAGGACAAATTTAATCTGTAAGATTTGACCCAAACATACAAGTGAAGTTAAATAAAAGCTTATAATAAACTAATACATACCTACCCTTTTGGGCACCTAAAGAGCGATATATTGTCTGCCATTCGTCTTTCACAATCAAATACTGAACAAATATTTCGACTAGACATTTTACTCAGAAATCCACAAAAACAAACCGCTATTTTTTAAATCTCACCCTATACGCCGGACCGTAAACAAATTTAAAATAAACTTAAATCACGTAGCTCTCCACTGTAGACGGGCACCAGTCTACCGGGCAGGCGGGGAGTGGCGGAGTGGAATTTGACGATGGCGCGCAGTGAATCAACTTATATTTTTAATTCTGTAAACTTTGTTTAAGCTGTCTGCGAATGTACTTTTTAACACATTGTATCTGAGAAATTACGTTTTTTTCAAACCCGCAACTTCCTTACATGAATATGGCAACATCGCGTGGGTATAGCTTATAGAAAATAGGAATTGTATACCCAAATCGCACTTTAAATAAGGGAATATATTATTGAGCAGTCAAAAAGCACATATGGGTGATGATATTACCTTAGATTTCCCAAGTTCCATCAAGTTACCGCCAAAAGGAAACCCCTGTTTCGACAGAAGATGCGAAAGAGCTGTAGGTAGGAAACAGCAAGACTACAAGTACTGGCAGCAAAATCAGACCATTGAAAGTCGCAGAAGCGAGAAACGAATGCAAACATGTTATTGACAAAACTAAGGACAAATACAATCAAAGGACCAGGGATAAACGTTTGCAATGCCCCAGTAGCTCCAGGAATTTCTGGTCGGTAGCAAATGCAGTAAGTAATACATTTACAAAAACGTCTCTCCCATCTTTTGACGGACGAACGCGGCGCCACGGCGACTACAGCTGAGGAAAAAGCCAACATGTTTTCATCGCACACTACCTTAAACGTCCCCGAAGGTTAGGATCTCCCCCTCATATCCAACATCAACACTACCATGGCAGAAGTTAAGTTTCACCACCGTGATATTGGTAAAATCCTCAATACGCAAAAAGCACCAGGACCGGATGAAATACCTGCCATTATGTTACACATTCTTTCAGACTTTTTTCTCTGCCTTACCGAAAGGAGATATACCCATCTTCCTGAAAAATCGCTCGAGTACAACCTGTGCCAAAAAAAAGGCAAAAAAAGCACGTCATCAAACTATCGTTCAATTGCTTTGCTTCCGATAGCAACCACTCAAGTACCTCGAGAACAACCGAATAATCAGCGATAATCAATACGGCTTTCGCAAAGAGAGATCGACAGGAGATATAGTGCCCAATGTCACTCATATATGCTTGGAGTAAGGCAATTGAGAACTACGGAGAGTCTCGAGCGTTTGAGTTAGATATTTTGAAGGTATTCGACAGAGTTTGTCATGACGGGTTGCTCAACAAACAGCCGTCCTTCGGGCTGTCAGCCTCTCTCTGCAGCTGGTTTGCCAGTTTCCTTAAGAACCGATATCTGCACGTTGCAGTTAATGGACACATCTCAGAGACATTCGCCATTAACGCGGGCGTGCCCCAGGGCACAATACTTTCACCAACTCTGTTCCTCATCTATATTAATGACCTGCTGACCGAAACGAATAATTCTGTTTACACTTGTTTTCTCCTAATTTAGATTAGAAAAACCCTTATCAGCGACTGAGACTTATCGCCGCAGTCAGGAGCAGATTACAGCAATTAATCAAGACTTAGAGAAAGTTCAAACTTGGGGCGATAGAAACTTGGTCCAGTTCAATGCGGCAAAGACGTTTACCAAGAGGGCCAATACGGCGGGCCCTGACATCATTATGGCAGGATCGCCCATTCCGTGATCGTCGTCAATCGGACTACTGTATGTCCTGGGATGACCTCGTTACTAACATCGCAAAATCAGCCGGCCAGAAGCTTGGTGCGTTATTTTGCAACAAAAAACTGTATACACCGCAGCAGTTGTTCTTGTTATACAAAGCGCAAATAGAACCGTGCTTAGAATAATGCTCACACATCTGAGGTGCCGTACCAAAGCACACCCTTGAGAAGAGAGCTGTGCATTTCGTCGGCGACTCGGTGTTGACCCGGAATCTGGATAGTCTGGAACACCGCAGACATGTGGCCGAGATGTCCCTGTTTTACAAATACTTTCACGGCAGATGTTACCAGGATTTGGCCTGCCTCATCCACTGATCTATACGAATGGATGAGCAGTAACCCTTCACCGAAATGGCTAATTTACGATGTCAAAATGTAAACAAACTCTAGCAAATCTCGGGATGACTGCGTTGTTTATTTTGGTTTAATAGTTTTGATTTTTGTATCAAAACTTCTTCAGTACATAGTGCGTTACTAAATTCACTTGGAAGACAACTCTCATCAATCACTTGCACAAACATTGTTATTTGGTAAAAATCTCAATGAAAAACTAAGTTTGCACCAGATATTGCCTAAATTATTAGAGTAAATCATAGATAAATACCATGGATGAATATATATGGGTTCATTGGGTTTCTTTGGCGCCTTAAAAGCAAATACCAGACAAAACAGAATAAAATACATAAGCGTCTAGGAATCAGGCGTAATTTTCGATGCGTCGAGACGAATAATAAATAACTATTATTATGGCTTTGCATGGCCCTCCGCTCGCATCGCTCGCTACAGGGGCTCAGTCAACAAGAACTAACCAAGTGCTAACCAAAACTAACCCAAAATTAAGAAAAAAGGTAAATTAATAAAAAACAATAAACGAGCCCACAGCGCAGGAGTGACAGGCAAGCACTCTGCCTACTACACCAATGAGGCGTTGTAGAAGTTTTGCTAGAAACATGGATTCGTTTCGCCGCATCGAAAATTACGCCTGATTACGTATTAAAATACGAGGTTAACTGATCAGCTGTTATTTTGTGGGTGGAAGTTTAGAACGTAGAGACATGGATTCGTTTCGCCGCATCGAAAATTACGCCTGATCTCTAGACGCTTCTTAAAAACACGAGGTTAACTGATCAGCCGTTATTTTGTAGGCTCTTTTCTAGATCTCGATAGGACAGGCCGATTTTCACATGGTGGCCTAGGCCTGTAATGCATCTTAAAACTGTTATCATGATATTAACCCTACTAGAAAATCACGTCATAGGTACAGCTTATTGCAGGGTTATTTAGAGATATTTTAGATGATTACACCTTAATAATACTAATACCTGCTTGTATTCAGATGAGATCTCGATTATTGATGAACCGAAAGTCAAAACTACTATCTTGCTTGTTCGAGAGTCGGCATTGTTTGTAGTGCTTTTTGTGAACGGCTTTCGCGAATTTTGGGTATTATATCTTAGTTCGACTCTGTCTACAGCCCAGCTGGCCGTATAATTCTGACGTTTCCAACTAATAATGCGCATGCTCGAAATATGAGAATCCATGAAAAAATAGAATTTGGCTTCACTAACATCAAGTTGTATAACTAATTCGGTTACGGTATAAACTGTGCCTATACTATTAATACTTACTGAAAATAAGAGATTCCCGGGATAGCGTCTTTGCTTCGGCAAAGATTAACCATACAAGTATGAGTACTCATAATGTAATGATCAGTAATTGATCACTCAATCAATAAGCTACAGTTTTTTTAAAATATAGTCAAAAATCACACACAAACACTACTTAGTCACTTGAAAGGCGTTCAAAGCAAACTAAACTAACCAAACCACACCTCAACCGAACAAAAACAAATAGCGAATGGCCGAATAGCGTAGCTTGGTCGTAGACCGTAGATTCCGTTTGCCCGGTTTGCCGTCGATCGATACTAATTCGATTTTACTTTATGAAACTACAAGCTTGGTACTGGCCTGGAAAATCGACAGTAATCGATAGCATGGCTGAACAGCTGGCGATTTTGACATTTGACGGATTGAGTGGTATTGCGCTTGATCAGTAATGTCGAGGTGTCACACAATATGACTGGGAAACGTGCACACAAACACATTTTTTCGCCCACGCGTAATCAATTTCTCTTCAGATGTCAAATGCATTATGCTCATCCATTTGTATAGATCAGTGGCCTTATCCCGCCCCTGGCAACGCCTCACCAGTTCGTCATACAACTGGAAACACCTAGAACATCGCTTTACAAGAACTCCTTTGTCTGGCGCACTGCATCACTGTGAAATTCACTCCCAGGACATCTGTTTCCCCCTAATTACAACCTATAACTATTCAAGAACCGTGTCAATCAACATCGTCGCACACACACCGCCCGTCGAGTGCCATAGAATCTCCGTTTAGTGTATGTGTGCCACTGCCATAAAACAATGGCATAATTTGCATGTATCTTCTGAAAACTACCATGAACACCGCTAAAGATGTATCAATGAAAAATGGTACTCTCCGGTTCTAACCAGTAGTGAATTCAAAAATGATCCAGATAGCAGGCATTCTTTCAAAAAGTCAGCATAGCTGCCGGAATGGAAACTCGTCATTTACTGCGTTATACTCTTTATATAGCGGCCTTGAGGGGAAAGAGTGTCCTATTGGCATCTTCTGCGATCTCATTAGGGCATCCGATCGTGTTGATCACAGGTTGTTAATTAGAAAATATGGAATTGTGGAATTGGGGATAATTAATTCATTTCCTTGTGAACGGAAGGTAGCGCAAAGTACTTAAACCAGTGCCCTCGATAAGGAACTGCTTGTGATGCTTTATGATGTCCAAGTAGAGTCGCGATTGTTTTTGGAGGTGGTCAGCTGACTCATCAGATGTTTTGGTTGCTTAGAAGAATGTTCTACGGTGTATGTTTAGATTATCAAGAAGCCAGTCTTGTAAAACTACTTTTTCATAATACCCTGTTAGAAAATTACATTTTCCATCCTTTTTTCAGGGAGACAAAAAATAGTAGCTTCCCTCCCTAAGGGGGACAGTAAATAATTTTCCTCCCTAGGGAGTATTTGGTAATTTGGACCTTTCTGAAATTAGTTTACTTGAGTTCTTAGCTTTGCTCAAAAAAATGCTATGTTATTTAAGGGCAATTAATTAGCCTTCCCTTATATTGTAGTTGCTTCAATTGCTACGTCATGGGGGGAAATGAAAATGGACGGTCATAAATGTAGCATTCAATTTAATTGATTTCTTGTCAATTTTCGTCTTGACATTTTACCATGGATAAGCTAGGCGTAGAAAGCTGCATTTTCCTCGAGCCAGCTTGTAACGCTCAGTTCCCAAAAAAAAATACAAACCTAATTTACATAAATATACAAGTTTACAATAATCTCCAACTTCACAATAATCTCCAAGTTCACAATCGGTGGTACAGCCTTTAGTGCAGGAACAATGGCGGCCTCCAGCTTTTAGACAGTGGAGAAGGGTCGTGGTGAGTTATAATGCCTGAGCGCCACGCGGTTAACTTATCGCCATGCCCTGTTGTTGGATCTTCAGTGAGATTCGACCAATAACCACGAATTGCTCTCCTCCCCGCTGTAACCTATTGAGAAAAGTCGGAACGGGAAACAAACAAAAAACATACCACCGCAATTAAGCAAAAATAACAAGTGTCTATTCCTTATTGGTGACTATACTTTTGAATTAAATAAGGAAAAATAATTGCTACAAGAAGAATTTCTTGTATTTGTAGATATGACAATTAATATATAAATATACTAAAGATGGAATATTAAAAGTAACGGTTTAAAAATTAAGCAGTACTTTATGTTATATCTACGGCGCCCTATAAATACGAAGACGTGATCACGTGTCGTTTACATGCCTTTGATTGGTGCTATCAACCTATACGGTACAAAAATATGATAACTTCGTCTACTTCTACACTCTAAATAACTCTAATCAATAAGCGAGAAGTTAACGTGCTAGTTCAAATGTACTAGGTTCATGTAAGTAAAATATTCACCTATTAAATAGTATCCGTACCAGAGGTAAACCTATATGATTACGCGTCGATATGCTATTCTTATATGCGAACAGTTTCAAAAATATTTATATTATACGACGCTGAAAAGAAGTAAAACACGCGATCAAGACTACCCTCAAATGAATTAATAACACGCCAAAACTATCCGGATTAGCTGGATAATCCAGTATACCTATGCTAACTATTGAGAATAATTCGTTACTCCTAAATAACTTGAAGGTAGCTATATTTTAAATCAAGTCAAATCATTAATACTTTCATTAAGCAAATTCATCCGAAACTTTAATTTAAGTAGCCTTAAATCACCAATCAAATAAAACACAATAATAAAATGAAATAAAATAGAAGTCCCAAAATACACTAGATAATATCCTAAATTAAGACTTATCTGATACGTTATCAAGCCAACAGTGAGTTCATCCATGATCCAGGTGTTCGTCGAATCACTGGAATGTCAAGGTCGAGAAGACACACTCCGTATGCGTTGAGGCTTGGACCAGACAGCGAGCCACGCAGTCAATTGATGGTTACTCCGAAATCACGTGTTGTCGGAGGAGTCTCAGTATGCAGTCTGGAAACCCAGGTAGGAAACCGGATCGTAAGAGGACAATGGAAGGCCCATAACCAATGATCCAAAAATAAAAATCCAAAAATCCAGATTTAAAAATCCGAAAAACCCCTGAAACAAACAGGGCAAATTAGCACGGTGATCAAGCCAAAATATCAAGAAAACAGGTACGGTACCTCAACAAATAACAGATCAAAACAATATCTGTATCAAAATTACTCAAACAACATACATTTAGATGTTAAACGGGGTTCAAGTGTGTGGCAGCTCTCGAAAATCAAATCCCCAAACGTGGGTGCAGGTGGTCGAAACTACAAATCTCCCTTCATCTACAATCATCCATCAGACGAGAAACCATCGACGACCACAATCCTGCTCAAGGGCTTCGTTGAATAATCCCCTAACTAGGGCACTGTATATTTCACACTAAATATCAGTATCTCAACGAAAATTCCCAATTTCGAGAGCTCGGCACTGAAACCTACTGGTTCCTTCAAGATCACATAAAGACTAAATCGGCAATCGGCTTGCTCCGAAAATGACGAGGCTAGCAGAATTAACATCGCGCCGGCTCAACATACTATATTGCCAACAGCGTCCCTATTTGTGAAAAAGTACTAGAAAGTTATGATGTCATACTACCGGATTCGCGAAATCAAGCACTAAAGCGACTCATTATCGAAATGATTTAAATCAGTTAGAATCTACTTTTAAATGCTTAGTGGGAATATATAACCCACACGTTATGCGGCAGTAAAAAATTACAATCAACTCGCGCCACTAATAGCATTATGCCAAATAAGGCATTAACTTGGCAACCGTGTCGACCGTGAAGGCCACGCGCTTGTCCAGAAAGCTGTCAGTTATACCGCCAAAATTATCCCCACAGACCATATGAAACAGAACAATTTCCTTCGCGTATGTAGAATCTACTCCGAGCTGAAATAGTATCGAACTTTAATAATGCATAGTTCGTGGAATACTGCGTCAATATGCAAGCCTAGAGGGTTAAACATTGATACCATCCAATATAATCAGCAAATTCAAGCGTATGATAGCTAAATCCTACAGTAAATGCAACGCGAATTAGAGTGGTTCTCAAGTCGATAGCGACGGACGAATTCGATGCGACTTCCTCCGATTGTCTATAGTCTATGGTCCGAATCCGAAGTGACATGACATACTTCTATCAAACGTGAATGTTTCATTCTCAAAATGAAAATATTCCCTAATCACCTAAGCAAAACAATATATTATCAAGTCTAAATCAACGAGAAAATTCCCACAGAATGACCATCAAGTGTATAAAAAGTAAGTTATAATTACATTGCTAGATATCCCTAAATAACCTTAAAATATAACTCGACATGCATTATAGTCCAAACTCCAATTACTCGGCCAATCTGTAAACAATCTATCACTATTGTTTTCTTCTAGACACAACCCTCCAAGAAAGGCTGAAATGCATTCCAGATGCCCAAAATACCTCGAGTCAGCAATTAAAAGCCATAAATAGCAAGGTCGAAAACAGAGGGTGGACGTCAAGCTGCATCACAGAACCGAACCAATGAAAATAAGCCAAATGATTACAAGAAGGGTTTCTTTCCCATTTAGAAAGGCAGCATAATAGGACAAAACCAAGGGGAAAATACCAATATACAACGAAGCTTTGTGGTTCCAGCTGCAACAATATATCGTGGGTGTAAAGTTAATTCGTTCAAGAGAAAGCATGTGCATTTGATATATAAAGACATAAATATGAAATATTTGCTTTAGAATACCTAGTTTAATGGATTGGGTTCCATGCTTTTCCAATACTAGTACTGTTGTGGTGTTTATCTAATTTTTGTAGTCTATTTTAATAAATAATTTGATTATTTTCCCCCCTCTATGTAAATTTTTATCATGATCCTTCGCCATTTCGTCCAGAAACCAGGTTATAGTATAATATGTAATCGTAGCCTGTTACAAGCTGCCTACCGGTTGGAGTGTCGCGTCACGAACTATGGTGTTACCGAACCAGAGAGAAAATAACTAAAGGGAGAGGCGACAGCCTGTCAATCGATTTTGTAAGCGCATGTCCAAGCACAAAGGGTATAATAATTGTCAAAATCAAAACATCATCAGCCGATTTTAAGTGATCAGATATTGTCATTAGCTTAAAATATTTTTCTCCCGATACTTAGCGGTATTGTTGTCAACGCAACAGAGTCAAGGTCGCCAAAAACATGAAAGGTGCCGAAGCTTATTGTCGCCTCTCCTTTTAGTTGATTTCTCTCTGACCAAACTGAGATTTGTAAGTAGTCGTTTCTGGAACCACATGTCATTGATTAGGGGTTTGATATCAGACGTACAGAATAGGACATCTCGACCGGTAGCATAACGCAATGTGGTGAATAAGAGAAACCGTAAAACATGGGTTGCCTAGATATCTGATATCCTAATTTTTCATGGGAATATGCCTCAGGACTTATGCTGAATTTTGGTAACCGAATCGACTGCGATTTCTGCAAATTAAAGATACCTTTAGTAGGCAGTTAGTCAGTGGATGACGATGATTATGAGGTAACTAGGATACACATGTTATTTAAATAATAGGAAAACTAATTATATATCTGTAATTTAGTAAAATATTGCAGAATTTGTTACTTAAAAATTGTGGGCAATTGTTGCTAATATTGACGAGAGCTTTGGTTGGATGTGACATGTGGCATGTAGCATGTAGCTCCCATGGGAGTGACTAAATAGGTACTATGAACTGACATTCTCTGAAGAGTTTACGCCTAGGGCACGAAGCCATATATCCAGCATCTTCATCATTAGGACGTTCTTCAAAAGTCGGCAGTCGTGAGAAGCAATGCTATGTCACGTGCAACACGTTTTTTTTCCTATGGAAGTCAAAAGTAAAGATTTTAGTGTAGTGGGGTAGTTAGAGCGCCACCAGTTCTGTCCAACTAAACTGAAAAAGCTCCGCTGGTGTTGTGCAGGGTGGTTAGGCTGGCTTATTGAATTAATGGAACTCAAGCTTAACTTAACAAGAAAACACCATCTATAATTTAAGGAACAATCTATTTGCTACTAAGTTTTTTTGAAAACACAGCAACAATACTACAGTAAAATTTGCAATCTTATAAGACAAAGAAATGTCAAATGACTATTAATGTAATGTAATGTACAATATGGAGATTGTACGGAGGCCAATTCTATTGTTAACTCTCGGTACTGTATGCCTTACAACTAAATGCGCTAAATACTACATTCCGAAATGATCACTTTGATTTTACCTAAGCTAATTACATATATGTATACGTGCGGTGGTTGCTGCACCAATTATACAGATAATAATAGGTAATGTTAAATGGCCACAATAAATTAAATCAATGGACCCAATAAATGAATGAAAATAATAAAATTATTGAAACTGTCTTAAAGCCCGACTGCCAATGCTTGATTTATATAATAAAGAAAGAAAATTCAGAGCGGTTATATTACTCGATAAATGAATGAAAGGAATAAAATTATTGAAACTGTTTCGAAGCCCGACTGTGAATGCTTGATTTATATTAAAAAGAGAGAAAATTCAGAGTGATTAATAATAATAAATGAGTAAATAAACTTAAACTTCTGCACGATACCACTTAGATCCGTCGAACTCTGGTAGAGGTGCCGGGCACCCCTCGCTACTGCTAGGGCACTGGCCCTGAGAGTGAAACTAGCAGATGACTCGCCAATAAAATGGGCCCGGAGACAGGACTTGTAGCCACGTATTTGAAAGTTGTAGCCTGCTAGTAAAAGTGATATGGTAGCCTGGTGGTAAAAGTTGAAGCCTGGTAGAAAACCCCTGAAATAACCCAGTACGCATTAGACAAAGCCCCCTTACTTTAATTTAAAAAAAAACTATAGCCCCCCTTACATAAATATATTTTCTTCATAAAACAAATTCCAAACAAAATTGAAGGTACAGACAACTTGAATATAACAAAGATAGGTATGAGTTACCCCTAAAAGAAAATATAAACTTCCCCATATGATCAATACTCAAGTTACATTAAAATAAAAATTCAGATTTGATAAAATGAAGTAGATAAGATAACACATGGGACGCAAAGCAAATGGCGGCCGATGCAAAAAAAAGGTTAACACAGATAAAGCAATTAAATCGTTAATAGAAGCAAAAAAAACTGTAGCAATGATTACCTCGTTCGTGTGTGAGGGTTGCGGGAGATTCGACGGTCTCGGTCTTATACGACGAACTTGGAAAGCCTCTAAAAATAAGGGAAAAAACCATTAGCGTCATGGCGTCGTCCGCGTGCTTCACAAGCAATAGGGAAAAAAATAATTCCAGAGAAAATGCTTACCTAGTACAGTATTTAGATCCCGATAAATCAGTCGTGTCAAAACACAAAGAGATACCACAATATATCCCCAAAGAATGGGTGGAATTAAATCACAATATTAAAGGTTGAATCTAAGACTGCACTCACAGCAAACCTTCTTCTCGCCTTGAAAGGTACTTTTAGAAGAACTCTCTATTCGTTTCCGTCAATTTGCATTTCTCCTTCTAGGAGATTTAAAAAACTACGTCAGATCAAGAAGTAGTAATGGGCTGAAACAAGTGATTCGATACAAGGAATAATTTTAAGATAATAAACGACTTAGTTCTCGTTTATTATGATGGTAAATCGACGGCGGGAGCCACAATTAACGCGCTGAAATTAAAATGGTTCAAGAAATACTAGAGAATATCCCCAACAAAACGATAAACTTTATAAAAATTTAAATTGACAGCTGCAATTATAAGAAAAAGCACATTCCTATTACTCGGAACCAACAACCGAATATTACAAAAACTGCAGCCTGCCGGGTGGAAAGATAAATAAATAAAGCAGAGGTCCCAAAACAATCTAACGATCTCAGAAATGATCGACCGGTGATTGGAGTCCAGCAACTAGGGGTTCCAAAAAGTTATGAAATATTCAGACCGAAAATAAAATATAAATTCGACGAGTCTAATAAAACGTAAAAGCGGGTTTGACTAACAAAATTCTTGAAATTATAAATCGGTTCGCTGGCCGTTCTACGGTAATGTGATATAAATTAAGCAAAGCTATCCTAATAACAATGTGCTTCGCTTATCAACTAAAATAAATATAGTCACAAAGTGTTATAAAAGCTAATACAAATATATCGTTAACCTATATTTAGAATAGAGTTAATTTACATTAAGGAATACAGCAATTTTAAGCTTATTGTCAGGAAATCGAATCAGTAAATTTAGAATTAATTATCTTCGAGGAGTATTGACCTCTTTTCAATAATTCCTGCCGCAAAATACAGCATTTTTTTGCTAAAATGAAATTTAAAAATATTTGACATTGGCAAAATCGGACTGTTACACACGGTAGAATAGCTTGATTTTAAATATCTTATTGAGATTTTTTACCGAGCCCATTTTGAGCTTTAGGCAGTACCTAGTTTTAGTGTATTGCTTGTTTGGTGCTTGAGTTCTTTTCCGTAATTGGGATTTTTCTCGCAGATTTGTTTCATCCACGATATGTTCTTCTTCTGCCAAAAAAAATCGTTGTGATCGTTTGTCGTATAGAAGTTGAGTTCCGGAAGTTTCGTAGAGAGCTGCGCATGAGTTCCAATTCATCAGTTCAGCAAATTCGACCGTGCAGTTAGGTATAGGCGCATTTTTATATTTCTATTGTCGTTTAATTTACACTGCGGTTTTAGTTAGCATTTAAACCTTTTTTTCTTTTTTTTCTCTCATATCTGACTATTTGAATATCGATTTCAAGGATGTTTTAACGTGCTTAACCACGTAGTGCCGGCTGGCATTGCGTCCTAGTAAAAGCAAGATATATAAACGGAACATGGTCATGTTTTGGGTAATTTAGAACCTATTTATTTATCGCTTATTTGCTATATCACAAATAATTATTAGAAATTACCTATTTGTCGTCTTACTTGTTGCATAACAGGTAATGTATTCTGTCTGCTGTAATTGATGAAAGCTTTAGTTAGTTTCTGTGTGAATTGAAACTTTATTAAATATGGCAGCTAAGGCAATTTTTCTCTTGACTGTAATCGAGTGGTTAGGTACTCTGCAGCATTTGAGCTGCAGCATAATTTGCTGGCTCGCTCTGGCCTGTGCATCTTTCAATTTAATTTTCCTTTCAACCATGTTTACTCTCCGTTTCTTCTAATCTGAGGTGAAAGGCAATGAACAAGATTAAAAGCTAATAAAGAGCATGGTGAACTATATATCTTTATGTTTTGCAAGCTTTAAAACTTTTTTTTAAATAGGCTCCAACCATCAATACCTAATAAAAAAAAACTCCAACCAACAAATCTATATGCCATACCCGATCTGTAATATAACGCCATATAAATCAGATTTTTTTTCGACAATAATTCGCCTCATTAGTTGCACTAGGAGGTAACCGAATCCGGTTTTAGAAAAATGTGCTGAAACACTTCAGACATGCACCACGGATTTTATTACCTATTAGGCCATAGATGAAGTGTGGAGTATTCCAAAGAGAAATAAACGGCCTATAGTAAAATCATTGCGTGAAATTTCCGTCGTCATTAGTTAAATAGTTAGCGTAATTTTTGAGAATTCGCTTCAGTTGGAGTAGTTATTTCTCATTTACTAGCTCCGGGAAGTAAATTTAGAATATCCTGAATCTATTCATCCGAAAAGTAATGCATCTGACTGTAAATGAATATGATTCGCCACCAAGTCATACTTCTTCTCTATTTATTTTTGTAGCAAAAGACACTGCGAGATGCCAATTTCTAATATGAAATTTTTGGATTGGATAATATATGGACAAATCATAAATTAACAATTTTAACGGCTCTTTGATATCTCGGATATTTTTAAAAATACTGAACTACAAACTTCTTTAGGCGCGTTCAGAACACTATTTGTTGGATAGCGAATAAGGCTCAGTGGTGATAATCGGACATGTGATGCTCATTCGGGTAAAGTCAGCTAATCAATTTCATTCCATAAACTTACTGCTTCATTCTTATTTTTCTCGAAAACACCTACGAGTCAAAACGTGTTTTTAGGCGTTATGGCCGTAAACTGACTTCGCGATCAGATTTTAAATGAGGCGTCAAGTTGCAAACCCCACTTTATCTATGTTTAAAAGAAAATGAGCTAATTAATAGTGGGCCTTAACATCTACATAAATACAGCTTCAAAATGGTCCAGCGAAATGATTTTAGTGTTACAGGTCGCAAGAAATCTTGTCTTGCTCGGCTGTTTCTTGTCTTATCTTGCTAAGCAAGAGAAGAAATTTTGAATTTCTGGTTCTTGCAAATTACTTGCAAGCGTATTTATTGTTCTTGCTCCAATACTCTTGGTATTTCTTGTCCTTACTTTAAAAAAAGAGGTTTTTTTCCGCTGCCGCTATATGAACAAGCGTTTGGGGAATTTCCCACAAATTGGCAATCATGGATATAGATAAAGTGCTTAAACTACTAGAAGAGAGTTTTTTGTTAGCATTATCAGGAAATGATTAAAAGTTTTAATCATCTCCTGGTGATCCTAACATGGTTAGCGAAATGCGCGCCAAGTGTAAAAATTCTGATTCGGTATTGTGGATAAAATTCTGTTTTAGTGCATTTTGCCGTAGGTTCCAAACCCCAACATAATTGCTTAAACTAGTCACCAGAGTGGAAAAAATTTCTACTTTTATGACCTGTTGGATTTGGTGATCAACAATCAGAAAGTTGCTCCCATTTACACCATTTGCTAACTTCTCTTCTCCTCGTCCGTGTCCAGGTACGGCTCAGCGACTCGACCCAAGAGCCTAATGAAAGACGTATTCGTTTTCACGCCGCGTTTAAAAAGATGGGCCGTTAAAATGTAAAATCGTAATTATATTTATGCGATTGTCGATAATCACATTTTTTAATTGTCCGCGCTAAGGTTGCGCATTTATATTTGTCATAAATATCTTCGCTCGGTCAAATGACCGAGAAAATTAAATTCCTCGTTTTAATTGCCGATCCGTGAAGGGTACGTCGCGGAAATTGAAACTTAAAATCTACCAGGTTCTATGGAAATTGCTATCTTTTAATTGATTTTTCAAAATGCCAGTATATATGGGGGGCCGTTAGAATTTATGAAGCAAATGTACTGAACTTTTTCTATCGGTTGCTTTTAATTTTCAGTTTATTACCTTCTATACATGTATAAAAAATTTCTATAGGCAAATAATAAGTTAGAAAAAGTTAAGAAATACAGAATGCAGAACTATCGCAAATGGAACAGAGATGAATGTGGTCTTCTCACTACAGACTTTCTAACTGCTTAACAATCCTTAGAAGTAAATATGTTCTATATTGTTGTGGAGGATTCATTCTTACCCTGGAATTGATTGCCTTTGGCTCCACAAATGATCGAATTTGGTTTGAATTGTTATAGAGCCACTTCGGCCCAGGCTCAAGGATGTAAACTGCACAAGTGCAAGTTTAGTGACCCTAATGAAATGTGTACCTAATTTCTTCGATTCGGTATCTAGTCGGATACCGTTTTCAAGAAAAGCAAAAAACTAAGTAGTCACTCAGAATTCGTTGATCACAACAGATAACAAGATTATTAATGGAAAATATTAATGGAAATTAATGCAATTAAAGAAATGGTAAAAAATGAGACTGATACTATTAATTTAAAGACCGGAATTAACAATATTGAAAAATATTCAAACGATATTAAAGAAAACAAAAATGAAATTGAAGCACCTGATGAACCAGGTAGGTAATTATTAATAAGTCTATACTTTCTACAAATTTAACAAATTCTTGTAAATTTTATTTTTAGATCCAGATTAAGCCGTTGAAACCCGCACAAAAAAAAATCTGAAGAAAGAAGAAGAAAGAATATAAGCTTTCCAATGGTGTGTAACATTCCAAATGTTACTAAATATAGTATTGCGATTTTCTCCTTTTACTGGTCGATTTGTATTATCGATACTCTCGCTACCTTACTTCCCGCGACCTTACTCCCGGTGTTCCAACCTACTTCAAGGATATATCCGTTTAGAGCGCGACTTGACAGATGTGGTATATATTCATTTTCCAGAGAAATCTCAGGTTTTCTCGTCTGGACGCTCCACGCGTTCAGACATAGAAAAGCGAACAATTTTGTGGCTAAAATTATTGTGGTTATTTTTGACCGTCTAGTATAATTATCGTTTACTTTCAAAGTGGAATTATTCGGCAAATATACTGCCCAGTTTAGTTTCCAGAATTATCAGCCATATCGCTTAATACCGATATTTATCGACTTGTGTTGTTACCCTTCCTGGGAAAAAAAGTGTTTGTTACATGTTAGTGTGTCTATCTTGAAAAGGGGAAATATTTTATAATTTAATTATGGATGTTCCGTGAGATCTTCTGTGGGACAAAAGAATTTCTGCTACGTTCCGTTAGACCTTCTGTGGGACAGAAGACTTTCCGCTATCTCCCGCTACCTGTGAGTTCTTCTGTGAGATGGTATCTCTTCTGTGCGGTAGAATTGCACACTGACCTGGCTATTCCCTTCGTCAGTTAGCTGTACCGACGCTTTTTTGTCAGGGTGCCATTTGCAAT
Organism: Pissodes strobi; assembly: GCA_016904865.1. Lineage (NCBI taxonomy): Eukaryota > Metazoa > Arthropoda > Insecta > Coleoptera > Curculionidae > Pissodes > Pissodes strobi. The sequence continues at coordinate 41,497 of JAEQML010034549.1, forward strand.
TTTAAGTTTTCGCTTTAAAACCTGAATCGACCTGAGCTCATTTCGTTTTTTTTATCTATTTATCTCATTGGTCACTTCAGCGGTTTAATGTGTCTATTGACTTTCTATTGATATAATGACATTATCGCTGCCATGAGATTCATTTAGCTTAGTTTTGTTAATAATCATTTTGTTTACCCATAGATACTTGTCGGCTATATATGCACATCTGTTTACTTCACACCGATTTAGTACACTTGATTAACTACGGTGGGGTTTGGAACCTTCGGCAAGATGCAATAAAACGGAGTTTTATCCACAATACCGAAACAGAAACATTACTGCTGCATGTATATAAGTTAGATTAATTTTGTTTAGTGACCATTTCATTTGTACCTGCATATATTTACCGGCTACCTATATCTATACTTTTTACTTTACCGGATATTTTATTGATTTAATATAAAGTTAGTTTAGTAAAATATTTCTTTTATAGTGTCTGATGATTGACTGCGTTTTATCAACCCTTTAAGAATTCAACGTTTAGTTTGGGTTAGTCACATACCGCCAATGTATCATTCTTTCTATAGTGATTTGAAGACCTCTGCAGCAGTTTTTGATAAACTGAGATACGAAAACCTTGAAGATGACTAGTTGGATGAAACTTCAAAATTTTTTTTAAAACTTTGAATTAAATATTTGTTTGTCAAGTAATACAATAATAATATTAAAAAGTAATATTATTGCTCTTTACTAAACCTCACATCAAATTCTGCTTTTTAAGTTATGACAAATAACAAAAAAATTGAAATTTTCTTATTTGCTTCATTTTGGGGTTAGGCCACTATAATTACCAGCGCCTCAATTTACAGTTCGAATTCGAGTTCAAGACGATTAATTTTCATTTTCAGAGTCACAATCCAAAAGATTTCCCTACAATCCGCTCAGACTGGAAATAAAGTGGACCTCTACACGTCCCCGTACGTAGATACTGCATTTTGTAGAACCATTCCGGGACTGACCAAGTACCAGATAGAACTGTGCAACCAGCAACCGGATACCACTATGGTCGCACTAGAAGGTAGGAATAGAAAAAAATTGAAAACAATAGTTAATAACAATTAAAACTGGGCAATGCTAATAAAACTTAACCTAATTTCCCCCATATTTAAGTAAAGTAGGCAAATCTAAATAAAAATCAACGAAACTAAGTCAAATTAACTAAATTTAAGTAAAGAAAGAATGCACAACTTTATTAACTATCTAAATTTGCCAATACTAAACAAATATGCACCAAACCATTTCAAGCTAACTAAAACCGACCCAAAACAACTATAGTTAACCTAAATTAGTCAAAGCTAATTAAAACAGATCAAACCTAAATGAATCTAACGATAGCTAACCCAAACTAACTAAAGCTCAAAATAAATAAATAAATTCTACAACAAATATTCACTCAACATTATTCTTAATTATTACGAACGTCATAAAACGTACTAGGACCTTAATACCCGGTTTTTCCCACTAGCATGGATTAGAACAAGGTTACTGATTTTCATTTAATTTTGGTTAATGTAACAGGAAATATTTTGGGCAAATAGGTGAACTTTTTCGGTAAACCCCGTTTAAGAAAGTATGATTAAAAACAGTAGTTAATAATAATTAACACTGATTAAAGCTAATACAAACTAACCAAAGCTTGTAACGTTGTAAATGTTGCAAAATCCAGTAGTGCGGTTTTTCCCTTTTACTGGTGGATTTGTGTTATCGATACTCTGGCTACCTTACTTCTCGCCACCTAATTTCCGGTGTTCCGAGTGGCTCGAAAGATGAATTCGTTTGGAGCGCCCTCTTGACGGATGTGGTATATATTCTTTTTTGTGAGAAATGGCCGCCCTTATCGTCTGAACACTTAAGGCGAGCGGGCAATTTTTGAGCATCTAAAATTATCGTTGTTATTTTTGACCATCAGGTCTAAATACTGCCTTATTGTGTCGTTGCATTAAATGGCGCATGCGCTATAGTGTGTATTTTCTAAAATTATCGGTCATATCGCCTATAAACGATGTGAACACGAGTGTTTCTATTTTAGATGGTTAAAATTGTTTATCATTTAACTAGGGTTTTTCTGTTGGATAGCATTTCCTCCTTTTGGGGCTGAACGTCCGTCCGCAGCTTTATTCTATGCCGATCTATGCGAGTTCCCGGTGTCATTTAGCAGTACAGAAGCCTTTTGTTAAGGTAATACGACCACATGGTGGAGCCATAGCTTCACAGGAAACGTCACTGCCTGCAAATCTACTAAATAAAAGTAGGATCTCTACTGTTAAACGACTGTAGGTCGTCTTCTATCGTATATCATGCCTTACTGTTTTAGTCTATTGAGTTATTGAAATTATCGTTGAATGGCTTTCAGTCATTTATTATCTTTGTCGATTATTTAATTTTGACTTTCCCTATTACCGATCTATTCTTACCTTAATTAGTAAATATCTTGATAATGCTTTCGTGATTACCTGATACACTTTTGTATTATACTTACTTACCTTAGCAATAAGTTTTTACTGTAATTGGCTGTACGCCTTATGGCAGTAATTCGTTTCGCATAACTGCTATTTGCAGCTTTCATTTTTCGTCATAACACTGACATCGAACTGAGCTCAATTCGTGTTCCTCGTCCTTACTTGCCGGCTAGGTACATTATCTACTTACTTTATAGAGTAATTCATTGATTTAACAGATCTCTAGTAATTGCTTATTGGTATATTGATATTATCGCTCCTATGAGATACATATAGATTAGTTTTGTTTAACAATCAATTCGTTTATAACTGTTGATACTTTACCGGCTATATCTATACATATTTACTTCACTGGTTATCTTATTAATTTTGTATAATGTTAGTGGATTAAAATACTTCCTATTTATTGTGTTTCGTGATTGACTGCATTTAGTCAAACCTTTAACTTACTTTTTACTTTTTCGTATCCGAATCCATATCAAATTCTATCGGCCCAATACCTAGCTACGTCCAAAGCATTATCTGTGGCAAGCCATAACTATTCGGAGGAGCAGGAGTTTGGGCAGTTCTTACAGGTTAATAGGTGTTCCATAGCCTGCACCTCCCCGCAGTCGCACTTGGTGTGTATTTCTTCAATAATCCCCCATTTTGCTAGGTTCGTCTTTGTGGGGGCGACTCCTGCTCTAAGGCGGTTCAATGTTTTCCAATTTTTCCATTCCAGATGATAGCCTGGTGGAGGTTCCTGGCGTAGAGGATATATATCCGGTGGCTCCATAGTGACTGCACCCAGGTAACTATTTCGTGATCTCAGTCGTCTTATTGGTTCCGGAGCATTGTACAATGGGTGGCGGTTGTCGAAAGTTTGTTTGAATCTCTCAGTATGTTCTATCGCTAGTCGGCGAGCTGCGGGAGCCTCGCTTTCAGCCGCCTTGTAGAGGTATCCCAGTTATGAGAAGACATGTCTCGTTAAGTGCAACGTTTATATGTTTCGTATGTGAGGATCTATTCCATACCGGGCAAGCGTACTCCGCAGTTGAGAAAGATAGTGCTTCAGCTATAGATCCGATCACGTGAGGGTTAGCTTCTCATTTGCTGCCCGTTAGTTTCTTCAGGAGTTGGTTCCTGGTCGATACCTTTTGTCGGGTCTTTTGACAGTGGAATTTATAAGTTAAAGATTTATCCAGTGTTATTTCTAGGTATGTTCTATGGCGATTCCGCCCATTGTATATGTAGTTCCCTCCTGGGGCACACATATGGGTCATAGATGGATTAGGTTTCAAGGAGTTGGTTCTGTAGTGGGTGGACATCTGTGTTAGGGCGTTTTGTAGTTTTTGCTCGACTACTGAGAAATGGTTCCCCTGGGCCTCGATGGCCAAGTCATCGGCATAGAGGAAGTGTTCCGTATAATTAGGGGTGGGCTGATCGTTTGTATATATGTTGAATAGCATTGGGGAGAGGACGCTTCCCTGGAGGAAGGCCATTCTTTTGTGATCTCCACCTGCTTTTCCTACCCTCCAAGCTGACATAGTACCTCCTATTCTGTAGAAGGGATTCGATTACCTTGGTTAGTTCGTAATTCTTAGTAGTATTATAGACCTTAGCAAGGAGGGTTCTTTGGTTTACGGTGTCATATGCAGCCGATAGATCCACAAAGACAACTCCGGTTTGATTCCCCTCTTTGAAGGGTTTTGTCAATGCCAGTACCTGCCCCTTACATGATCTTCCCAGTCGGAAATCTCCCTGTTGTGGAATCAGTTTCTGGTCTATAAAATTCTAGATTTTATTGAGTATAAGCCGTTCATAGAGTTTGCCCAAATGGCATAATAGCGAAATGGGTATATAGCTACTTGCGGCGTTAGGGTCTTTACCAGGTTTTAATAATGCGATTATCCTTGATTTCCTTCAAGATTTGGAAATTTGTTTGGTCAGGTAGCAGGTATTCACTAGCATGAAGATCCACTATTTTCTTTTATTTCCAAATTGTTTATTGTTGTTTACTCTGCTCCACTCCGGCAGCCTTCCTATTTTTGAGGCTATTGATGGTCTCATTAAGGTCCGGAGTCCTAAACGGTATGTTGACAAGTGGGCCCTCGCTTTCTAGATTTCTGTTAATTTTACCTACCCTATGTTTGGTATCAGTTTTTCCGTTAAGTAGTAATTGATGGACAATCTGATCAGCTGTGACATTACTTGCTTGTTTATGTTCTATTGGGTCAGCATTGACTTTCTTGACCATGTTTCACGCTATCTTACTACTGTAAGTCCATCTTTTCGTTTGTCTCGATCCATTTCTCTTGCCGGGGCTTAGCTCGTTGATGAGTAGGCAGAGTAGGTCTCCTGCTTCCATCGTTTCGTTGCTGAACGGGTCCCTTTCGCACATTTCTGTATATTGGTATAGAAGACTCTTAGATTTCGCGGATAGGCCTGGGATGTAGTGTTGTCTGCATCCCCTGAAGATTGTTTTTCTGGAAATATTCTTAACTATCTCAACAAACCGCTCGTAGTTCTCGGGAACAGGTTCCAGTCCATTCACGGCGTCATCCAGAGCCCTAGCGAAGTCAGCCCAGTTTGCCTTCCGGAAATTGAATCGCCTTCTGAAAGGTATCGTTTGTAGTCTTATATCTGTGTAGACGTTTATGCCGACACGTCTATGCTGTGTCTTGGGGAGAGGGTCGTAGACCATCTTGGTGCATCTAGCCTCAAGGTTAGTGCCAGTGAAGCACACATCTGGGTTTGTACCTCGGTTCCATACTTTACTGTGGAACAATGGTGGCAGTTTAGGGTCGTGGATCAACGCAAGGTTATTAGCATCCGCCCACTCCTCAACAAGACTGGCGTTGCTGACCGTCTCCGCGTAGCCCCATGCAGTGCTATGGCTATTGAAGTCGCCCAGGATAAAGCGATTTTCTTGCCTTTTGAAGTTTTGTGGTTTATTGAATTCAAATGTCCGGTTGGGGGGCTTGTATACTGGTGTTATGGTGCATTGTCTAATTTCCACAGTTATAATTTCTATATTGTCGCTGTTCGTTGAGCTGATGTGTGGTATCTCCATTGCAAGCTTCATTCTTGGTGTTTTGGGTCTAGTTGAGTTGACATCTCTATGTGTCTCCTGTATGCACATAATATGACATTTAGTATTTCTACAACATTCCGAGAGTAGTTTCTGCTTATTTCCGGTTAGTCCCTCAATATTTATGCTTGCTATAGTCAGTGTTGGTTCTGAAAATAACCTTTCTTTGCTTGATGACATTGTCTAAAGTAGTAGTTTAGGATTCGGTGGTGGAAGGATTGGCCGTCTCAGCGAGACGTTTCCAGGGGACGCCGGCAGTGAAGTGGTAATTGTTTATCGTGTACTGGTTCACTGCTCGCGTGGTGGCTCCTTCCGTGTCCCCCAAACCTTTAACAAATGAATGTTTGGTTCAGATTATTCGAAGATAGGAATTGGGCATTATCAATCAATCAAGATTAAAACTTCATATCTTATTTCGTTTTGATTTAATGGTCTGATAATGAAGATGAAATACATTATAAAAGAATCTTCTCATGTTTATGGGCGATAGCATAACTTCAAATTAATTGGAGATAGAATTAATTATCTTTGGAGTGTTTGTGAAAGTTTTTAATATTCAAATAAATAATTTTAATTGGGATCCCGATGTTTATGTTAAATTTCTAATTTTTATAATATTCTTGTCTGTAAAAATCATTGATATATTCCTAGATAAAAATTTAGTGGCGCCTTCACCAAACTGACAACACATAGACCCACATCTTTAAATAAAATTAAGACCGATGAGTGAACTTGACATACAGCAGCTGGTCCTGCTGAGCAATTGACAAACCGTGTTACATAATTAGAGCCCAACGCTTTTTTTCTCTGTCTTTTTAAATAAACTTGCTAAAAGGGTGGCAAATTATGAGGATTAATCCTGTATTTAACTTCAAGGTACAGGGTGTCAAAAATTTCAAAGAATATACATTTTTCTAAAATGTCTGGAAAATGCCTTGAATTTTAAACATTACATTAAAGCATACATTAATATTGTATAAGGAGGCATATCACACATATGGTCATATTTTTGGAACTCTATCAGTGACGTGCATAGAGCTAACATAAAAAACATGTTTATAGAAATAGTACATGGTGCAACAAGTGTTGCAAACTGTACCTTCACAAGAGTGTGAAAAGAGGTTTTTACGCGTGTTGCACACTCTACCTCTGCTATGACTGCACGCCTCTGTTTCTTAGCTTACAGTTAAAATTTATTAGAGTTAAATGTTCAATAACGTAATACTATGTCAATCTCTGATTGAATCTTCATTGAAAAAGTTCTGTAAGTGTATGTCCTAAATGGTTTGTACCTATAAAAGATAGTGGGTGCTAAAAATATCATAGATTTTCAGCACTCTGTACCTTGTAAACGAAGCCGTTTAGGACATGCACTTACAGACATTTTTCGAAGACAATTCAATCAGAGAATGACATAAGTATTACATTTTGAACGTTTAGAGTCCTGTTAACTGGGAACAGAGACGTACATACCTACAGTAAAGCTGTTTTTGTAATTTTTGTCTTGTAAAAAAAGTTGTTGGCTCTATGACACGCCACTGGTAGAGTTAAAAAATTTGATAATATGTGAGATACGACTTCTTATGCAATACTACCTTGCCCCGAAATAAAATGTTAGCAACTTTGAGATATTTTAGAAACTTAGTCTTTATTAGGAAGCCTGTATCTTATAAAGTTAAAATATGTTTTAAAATTAATTTTTAATATGGAATCTAGTGTTACTTAAAATTGAGCATGTTTTTTGTACATTTTAATGGCTAGTAATTACTTCTTCTTCATTCAGGTTTGAACCAAGCAGTGAAAGAATGTCAGAGTCAGTTTGACGGATACAGATGGAATTGTTCGTCTCTAAGTACCAGAGGGAAAAATCCATACATTAGTGCCATGTTGCAAAGAGGTAAGTACCGTATTATTATCAATTATCGATATTGAAAAATTATGGAAAGTATTTTGTGTGATAGTTATAACTGATGAGTGAGGAGGGCAAAAGTTATATTTTCTTCCGGGTTCAATCACAATATGGCAACGCCGCAGTTGAATATAAATTCAACGTTTAATAATAAACTATCTAAAGAACAGAAAACGCAAATATTTTAACCCAAATTAATTATGTCCTTAATATAAACTTGCATTTTTCGCTCTACCAGCTAATTTCAAAAGCAAAAAGAATATTCGGAACGGTGTCGAACAGTTTTTGAAAATTTGATGAATAATAAACGGCTTTACCGGCGCTTTTGAACTCAATTGTAAAACATCTCTGTAAAATATTCAGCCGTGTCTACAAGTTAAGCGGCAACAATTTATTCCCCCGATTTCTTCGGCCATTAAAAAAAAATAAATTGTCGCTCGCTTCCCTGGAAAACCAAATAGCTTATTATTAGTCGTAATTATCCACGCCCCAACTCACAGAATCGCTGTTAGTAGTCCTCGCTTAAGCACTAAGTAGCACTCTATTTGCAAACAATACCTCTTTCAACTTCATTGAATGTCCAGGTGCGACTATACGCCAGTGGCGCAGCGAAATATTTCATTAATTACACCAAATGATTGCAAATTGCCTCTATTTAGTGCATTATTAAGTCAAGTTAATCAGAAATGAATGTTGGCCCTGAATATGACAATACGTATTCCATGTAAGAATCAGGCGTTGCTTGCTGGTACTTTCAAATACAAGCGGCAATTAATATTTGTTAAATACCGAAATTTTGCCAGTGTATGTAAGTTGGCAAATATTCAGAAGCGTTATATTGCCCCGTTTCTTCAAGTAAGTGCATTTAATGCTCCATACTCCATTCGCTGGCCGTATTACTTTTCTTTCTATAAAAATTAAGAAAACATGCTAGTGTCACAAACAGCTTATTTTATGTAGACCTTCTTCTGGATGATCAGGGTCAGGCAGTTGCGATCTGCTCAAATCTCTCCAAGGCGTTCTACGAGGCGAATCGCAAACTTGTTGCATCAAAACATACGATCATGTTCTCGGTTCGGCCCGTGTCTCCGACACTGGCCTAACTGTTGACAGCTCTTTTCAACATACACAAACCAATTCACCGTGTCAAATGGTCTTTGTGCGACCCCTGCCGTGTACAAATCTATGCTTCGGAGGGCGGCACTAATAAGGGGTAGGAAGTTTTGGCCAAGTTACCTGCAAGTTTTTCTCGATCTGTTTTAAATGTTTTTTCTTCGAGGGTCGAATATGTCATTCGTTTGTTTTAATTCTTTTTTTCAACTTCAAGGCCGTTTTAAGAATAAGATTATAATTAAATTATTGACTTTGTTGCCAAATTTCTTCATTTTCCTAATATAAGTAGTAAATAGGTAGTACCTTTTAAGTGGCACAACCTGCATGTTTTTCCACATTCGAATAGGCGATTCTTTTGCTATGTCCACGATGGTACTCAATCGAAAAATAACGCCAATGGGATAAGAAAAAACTAAAACAAAGTGCCTTTCCATGAATTTGCGAATGTGAGGCTAATTAAAATTAATAAACCAGATCGGTCACTCCATACGCAACTGAATTAAAATACTGAAAATGTGTTGTATTTAGAATTTCTCTTATATATATATAGATATACAACGAAAAATATAAAAATTCGTTTAACTCTTATCATTTTGAGATTAATTTCGGAAATATTAAATATGGGACTTTTCGTGAGTATTTAGAATATGCTAAGGAAAAATATAAGAACATCGAATAAAATAAACTGTTGAAAAATTATGATTATTTTTATCTCAATTTAATGCCCTATATTTTATTGTACTTATTGATTACACAGAAAATTATTAAAAATCGGTCAAATCGAATTATTGAAGTGAAAACTTCTTTAGGCACGTTCAGCACACTTTTTCCCGGGTAATGAAGCTGAGCCGTCAGGCTCGGATACGTGACGCTTATTCGGGTAAAGTCGGCGTCACTTCGGTCTAGCAAGAGAGAGAAATAGTCATTAAAGTTTCATTTTTATCTTTCTCGAAAACGGCAGCAAGTGTAAGTTTATGATTTGGCGCGTTTTTTGGGCAACACTTGGGAGTGGTCAACGGTTACTTGTTGTTGGCGAGCAGATTTTCCGTTTGTGAGTTATTACGTCATATTTGCGATTTTTCAAAATTTCGCTTTGAGTCACGTTAACTGTGTTGAAGACGTACCTACCTTTCAACGATCTTCCAAAATTTATTGAAATTAGCGAGAATCATAAAATTGCAATTTTTGGGTAAAATTTTTTAATATTTCGGTAATCTTACGATTCTGAACAGATAGCTTTGCTCTTGATGCATTATGGGAAATTTGAAGGAATACGTCTTCCAATACTTTGGTATAGCGTTTAGATTAAAATATGTAGATTTATAGAGTACAAGCTTGGTAAAGACAGAACCTAACCCTAAAGTTGAATGTTGTTTACATTTTTGCTCCTAACAAATTTGATTTTTTTAAAGTAAATATATCATAAGAAAAGAAGTTTTCAAATTCTCCCAGCAAAGTAAAGTATAAAATTACTGTACAAATAATTTTCAACTCATAAACTGTCCAAATTCGTTTTATTTGAGTGAAAAGAAAACATCGCGTGCAAGCAGTGTATTTCATAACCTTCAAACATGACAAACAAAAAGAAATGCTACAAATGCAGTTTAATCTGCATTTTAAAGGAAGATAAATCCAGCAGCTTCCCTTTTGGGTCCCCATGTGATGCGTGTAGAAGAATTATTTGTCAAGAATGTAACAAAACACAGGCCCAAGAAATCCGAGTCATTCCAAGTCAAAACCGCACCTTGATGCTTATGTGTCCCGAATGCTTGACAGATTTTAAGTCATTCCCAAGAGTTCTTCAGCAGGCGGATGCTTTGAAAATGGAAGTAGCTTCACTCCAAAATAGAATCGCGTAATTTGAAGTGAGATTTAATGAAAAGTCAAATCAGAAGGATTGTGACTGCAAACATACAAATATTGAAGACAAGATTCGAAAGCTAGACACCAAGATAAGCATAAAATAAACTGATAGTGATGATGCTGTTTCTAGCCAAGAACTTGTTCTATGCTCTAAAGAACAACTAGAAAAGCAATCTGCTGTTATAAGTGCAAAAATGGACTCAATATCAGATGCTATAAAATTACAGTCTACACAGATAACTAGATATGGCAATATCAACGATGTAGTAGGAAAAAATCAGTAAAACCACCCTAACCACACAGGAACAAACCACCAAAGGCAGATGTAACACTCCAAAATAAAGTAGTTTTCAAAAATTTCCTCCACCAAACCAAATACATACCGATAATCAAAAACAACATTCAGGTGCTAAGCCAAAAACTGTACAAGGACACATACAACAAGAGATGGAAAACAAGCAAAGAGACATTATGACTAATGTCATTAACTTAACAAATGAAAATATCACATCTGGATTTAGATATGCCATTGGCCAAACCGGTAAAAAGAATGTCCTACCAACAACACCCAAACCAACAATGAATACAATTTTTGGAGCCATCACAGAGGGGCTTAAAATAACTGCTGTGGAGAGTCGCAGACATATCTTTGTCTCCAGACTTAACCCAAATACAACTAGTGAACAACTAAAACAACACCTTCGTACCAAAAATATAAGTGTTTTGGACCTTAAAGAGATAGACACCAGATCTTCGGACATTGCTGCCTTCAGACTGCAAGTACCTTTCTCTGAAATGAAAAAAGTGTTTGACCCTATGAATTGGCCCATGTATACGATACTAAGACCCTATAGGCAGCCAAGCTCAAGAGGGCCAAATTTCATGAATCAAGCCCCAATGGAGTCCAGAAACATGTAAATTTTCAAGACCACAAGGATATAGAAGGTACTAATAAGGATGCCTATTTGGATTTACCCTATGTAAATTTAAGATCCATTAGAAACAAAACAGGTGAAATTGAATCTTGTTTGTCTGGGAAATATGACTTTAACATTCTATGCTTTACCGAACACTTTTTATTCGAGCCTGAATTGGCATCGCTCAAAATAAACAATTATCTGATAGGATCATATTTCTGCAGAAACTCAAGCCTCTATGGAGGATCCTTAATTTTAATACAATCTCATATAGCCTTTAAAAATAGGGAGGACCTAACATCTACATCAGTAGAAAACCATATTGAAATAGCCGCTATAAAAATTATGTCATTGGGATGCCTTATTATAACAATATACAGACCACCAAGTGGCAACATATATGTTTGTCTTGAAACATTGTCAGTATTACTTTCTTCAATTGATAGGGATTTCCGTATTATTATTAATGGTGACTTTAATGCTCATTTTAATCTTAGAACTAGAAATGCAAATGATTTACTTGATTTAATGAAGGGTTTTGGTTTTGAGGAACAGGTGCTTGCACCAACTTATAAAACAAACACTATTGACAACGTATTCACAAATTTTTCTAGTGAACATGTTAAGGAGTTGGAAGTCAAAAATAATGTCTTGTCTGATCACTCCGCAATAAACTTATCAATAAAATTGACATGCAAGTGGAGGCCTCGGCCTGTGACTGCAAAGCATATAGACCCATCACTAAACATGGGAAATATGTCATTTATAACCGTCTTCAAAATACTGACTGGTCATTTGTTCAAAACTGGGAATTAACACTTAACAATAAATTTGATATATTTTTAAACTTGATAGTATATAATGTAGAAGTTGCATTCCCATATATTAAAAAGAAAAATAATACAAAAAATACCAAAACCATTAACAACGTAAAATGGTTTAACAGTGAAATTCACAACATGAGAGAAAGCTTAAGGCTATTAAATGAAATGTATATTTTAAAACCTTCTGAATCTTTGCTTGATTATATTAGATAATATATATTGTCACGACTAACAACTCTCCGAACGTTTTTGTGCTACCCTATAGAACTAGCCGCCGCCGTGCCGCTCGCTTCTCTGCCTGTATGAATCATCGCCCGGCCGGCCGCGAAGTTTCAGGATCGCTGGAATTATCTCGATGGCCTCGTCGAGATCATATAGAGTGGCCTCGGAATACTTCCCGAATATTCGTGATAGGTTGGAGATTATATATAAGCAGACCTAAGGCGAATGTTAGTCAGTTCAGTTCAGTTAATCATTGAGTGTTGAATAGATATTAGTTGTAAAGTTATAAGAGTAGTTTAGCGTGTTAAATTGTATAAAGTGGTAGTGAATAAAGAGAGTATTAGTTGAAAATAGCAAAGTTGTAATTCTGTTAAGAACCCACGGGAAAAACGTAACATTTGGTGTCAGAAGTCGGATTGTGAAGGGACCGGACTTGAGAAGTATTTTTCGAGGAAAGAAGAAGTACAAGTACGTCAACGAGACCGTTTGATTGGTGGATTCTGGTAAAATTTTATAACATTCTATGGTCAATACAAGGCAACAAACGGCAGAAATGGAGCAAATAAATAAAATGTTGGCCGATTTCATGGATAATTTAAATGCTGAGAGGCGAGCGGATCGGGAAGAGGATGAAGGTAGAAGGCAAGTGGATCGGGAAGAGGAGGAACGTAAAAGGCAAGCAGAACAGGACCGGCTTCAGAAAATTTTACAAGATCAGGAAGATAAAAGGCAAGCAGAACAGGACCGGCTTCAGAAAATCTTACAAGACCAGGAAGATAAAAGGAAAGAAGAACAAGACCGGCTTCAGAAAATTTTACAAGATCAAGAAGATAAAAGGCAAGCGGAACGGGAAGAGGATGATCGTAGAAGGCAAGCAGAACAGGACCAGCTTCAGAAATGGATGCTTGATGTGATTGTAGGCGAGCAAGGAAAATTACAGAAAATATTGGACGGGCAAAATGAGAAATTTGAAAAAGAAGTAGGTAATATACAAAAAGAAGTTGGAAATGTACAAAAAGAAGTTGGGAGTGTACAAAAAGAAGTAGGAAACGTACAGCAAGAAATGAGGAATCTACAAGCAGAATTTATCAGACTAAAAAATCAAGGACCCACCGAGAGGGTATTCGCCACAGGGCATAACATCAAACCTCCAACGTATGACGGTCAAACATCCTGGACTATGTACAAAAGACAATTTGAAGCCGCTGCGGTTGCCAACGGTTGGAATAATGAAGAAATGGCTACATCACTAGTGGTAGCGCTTCGTGGGTCTGCCCTGGAACTACTGCAGACCATTTCCATCAGCCAACAAGGGAAATATGACATACTTGCAACTGCCCTGGAGAGACGATTTGGAGACCAACACCGAAGACAACTGTATCAGGCACAAGTAAAGTCTCGGCATCAGAAGCCTGGTGAAAACCTGCAAGAATTTGAGGCAGACATTAGACGTCTCATTCAATTGGCCTACCCGAGAGCGACAGAGGAATTTCAAGAGGAACTTGCTGCCCAATATTTCGTGGATGGTATCAGAGATCCAGAAACTCAGAAAATGCTACGCCTAGCCAAATTTGATAACAGCAGTGAAGCTTTGGGTCGAGCCCTAGAAATCGAGGCGGCCTGTAACATCTCCAAGCCAAAAATCAGGGCCGTATCCATCCAGGAAGAAAAGCCGACAAACAGCTGTGAATTAAATGAGATGGGTGAAATTTTGAAGAAATTAACGGAAGTTCTTCAGGCCACGGCGAGATTCCGGGAGCCAATGGAAGATAGGCCACGTAACCGAAATACATCAAATCAGTGCTATAGATGTGGCAGGACTGGACATTTCAAAAGAGACTGCCGAGTACAACTACGGTCTAGATCTCCATCCAGAGACGCTAGGGCCCCCAAGTCAAATCAGGAAAACTTCAATTAGTCAACATTGCGGGGCGGGTGTTGGCTAAAGAAGATAAAGCCCCCAGGATCGTCTCCATAAAAAGCCTAGGAAAAGCCGCCGACGGTCTAACAATTACAGGAAAGATCAACGGAAGAGCCATAACAATTACTGTTGACACTGGTGCGGCGGTATCTTTGATAAGGTCCAACGGAGTAAATAGAGTAGAAGTTCTACCCATATCAAAGAATGTAGTTTTACGTACAGTTACCGGTGAGAGAGCTGAAGTACTTGGGGAAATGGATATCGAACTTCAACTGGGACGAATTAAATTACACCACACAGTGTTAGTCGCCGACATCGAAGACGAATTTATTTTGGGGATGGATCTCATCGGTCAACATGGATTCTCTTTTGACAACAAGCTTAATCTTCTCAAGTTTGGCACCGAAGAGTTCATCCTTAACAAAACAGACGATGGCACACCGACTAAAGTAGTGGCGGCATGTACTGTCAGAATAAGCGGAAATACCGAGCAGATATTGGAAATTGGAGAAGGATTTTGGAGGCTGCATCGGACTTATCCAACACCACGATTTGCCTTGCCAACACTTCGTAGGCAAAGCACTAGTCAAAACCGACGGCGAAATACCGATAAGGATAGCAAATATTTCATCCAATTCCATCAAAATGAATAAAGGAGATGTAATAGCCACTTGCGAGCCGGTGCAATGGGTAACCAGTTGCGAAATGCAGTCAGAAGTAACACCCTCAACATCACCTAAGGAAGTCCTAGAATATTTCCAGAAGTCGTGGCAACATCTGTCTTCCGAAGAACTGAAGAGAGCTACACAATTTATCAAAGAGCAGAGCACATCTTTTGAAAGGAAAAATGGCAATACTGGAAGAACGAACATCATAAAACATAAAATCGACACTGGGAGTGCTCACCCCATACGGCAGCATCCTCGGAGGTTACCAGTGACGAAGCAGCAAGAGGTTACCACATTAGTGGATAAAATGCTTGAAGATGGAATTATTGAAGAGTCATCAAGTCCATGGTCATCTCCTGTTGTCTTAGTCACCAAGAAGGATGGGACTACCAGATTCTGCGTGGACTATAGAAGGCTCAATGACGTCACCAAGAAGGACAGCTATCCACTTCCCAGAATTGACGACACGTTGACGACACTAGCAGGTTCTCATTGGTTCTCAACACTCGATCTAAAGAGCGGATACTGGCAAGTAGGCATTGACGAACAGGATAAGGAAAAGACTGCCTTCTCTACCGGAAGTGGTTTATATCAGTTTAAAGCTATGCCCTTCGGACTATGCAATGCCCCCGCTACTTTTGAGCGTCTTATGGAAGTTGTTCTACGAGGCCTCACTTGGAAGACATGCCTGGTCTATCTTGATGATATAATGGTAATGGGAAAAACTTTCGAAGAGCACCTACAAAACTTGCATGAAGTTTTTACTAGAGTCAAGAATGCTCAGCTCTTACTGAATCCAAAGAAATGTTTTCTTTTCCAACAAAAAGTTGAATTTCTCGGGCATGTCGTGTCATCAGAGGGAATCCAAACCGACCAACGGAAGATTACAGCAATCAAGGACTGGCCTCGTACTCGCGACAAACATGAACTGCGGAGCTTCCTTGGACTATGTACTTATTATAGAAGATTTGTTGAAGGATTTGCAAATATAGCTGCACCTCTACATAAGCTCACTGAAGAACGAGCAAATTTTAACTGGGATCAGAACTGCGATTCTGCGTTCAGGAAATTAAAAGCGGCTCTATGTTCTAGTCCAATATTGGGATATCCGGAACAAAAGGGTAATTTTGTATTGGACACAGATGCAAGCAACACCGGCATCGGAGCAGTTTTATCGCAAGTACAAGCAGGAGAAGAACGAGTTATCGAATACTACAGTCGAACACTTTCGAAACCTGAACGTAACTACTGTGTAACCCGAAAAGAGCTTTTAGCAATAGTACGGTCTGTTGAGCATTTCCATCAATATCTATATGGGCAAGAATTTCTGATAAGGACTGATCATGCAGCACTTAAATGGCTTTTGGATATGAAACAGCCTGAAGGACAGGTAGCCAGGTGGCTTGAAAAGTTACAACAATATAACTTTAAGGTTAAGCACAGGGCAGGGAGATTGCATAATAATGCAGATGCTTTATCCAGAAGACCATGCGCGGATAATTGTAAGCATTGTCAAAGAATAGATCAACGAGAAGGAATTACTCCGATTAGGCAAACGAAATTTGAGGTTGATCAGCAGTGGACCACAGAGCAACTTAAAAATGATCAGCTTGAAGATAGTGAAATAGCACTATTGCTAAGAGCTAAAGAAGAACATCAACCAAGACCAAGCTGGAGCGAGATATCAACTAAAGGACTTGCTTTTAAAACTCTGTGGGCTCAGTGGGACTCCCTGGTGGTGGAAAATGGACTTCTTAAACGAGCCTGGGAAAGCGCCGATGGAAAAGTAGTAAAGACACAGCTAGTGGTACCAAGGAGGAAGATATCGGAAGTTCTGGAAGAGAGTTCATAATGGAAAGTCTGGTGCTCATCTCGGAGTGAACAAAACAATTGACAAGATTCGCGACAGATTTTACTGAGTCAACTACTGCCAGGATGTGAAATCGTGGTGTCGGCAGTGCCCAACCTGTGCCGCAAACCAAGGACCGAAAACAAGATCTAGGGGCAAAATGAAACAGTAATGTGTAATGTGGGCCTACCGTTTGAACGTATCGCCATTGACGTAGCTGGCCCTTTTCCAGAAACAAATAATGGTAACAAGTACATTTTAGTGGCAATTGACTACTTCAGTAAATGGCCTGAAGTATTTGCGATCCCCAATCAAGAAGCTGTTACCATAGCAGAGGTCCTTGTGAATAACCTATTCAGCAGATTTGGTGTTCCGTTAGAGTTGCACTCAGATCAAGGACCCAATTTCGAATCCAAGGTTTTCCAGAAAGTCTGTGATTTACTCAACATCCATAAAACACGGACTACCGCCTTACATCCACAATCAGACGGCATGGTTGAGAGGTTTAACAAGACCATTGAAGAACATTTGTCAAAGGTCGTAGATGCGTATCAGAAGGATTGGGACCAACACATACCACTATTTTTAATGGCCTATAGATCAGCAGTCCATGACACGACAGGACTAACACCAGCCATGGTTTTATTTGGAAGAGAACTCCGTTTACCCTGTGACCTATTATTCGGAACGCCAGACAACCAGAATATGGAAATTCAAGAGTACGCAGACTCCCTTAAGGAAAAGTTACTATGCGTCCATGAATTAGTCCGAGAAAACACGGAGAAAGCCAGCGGCCGAATGAAGACACGATATGATCTCAAAGCTAATTGTACGGGATTTCAGATGAACGACAAAGTCTGGTTATATAATCCGCAAAGGAAGAAAGGAAGATCTCCCAAGCTTACGCCAGTATGGGAAGGGCCCTATACAGTCATCAAAAGAATTAATGACGTAGTGTATAGAATTCAGCGTAGCCCCAGAAGCGAACTGAAAGTAGTTCACCTCGACAGGCTGAAAGCATATCACGGACATGAAGTATTTGATCGGGACGATCAGGTTTAAGAGGGAGGCAATGTCACGACTAACAACCGTCCGAACGTTTTTGTGCTACCCTATAGAACTAGCCGCCGCACAGTGGATCGAAGTATAGGGAAAATCGGGACATTGGTCATAACTTTTTGACTATTCGGACGACTCTGATGATTTTGGACTTTCTGGAAAGCTGAGACGTTATCTTTTTAAAGGTAGTCATTAAATTTGAGATTCTTCGAATATTCAAGATGGCGGACATCATAAGTTGATTTCATGTATACCTATTTTAATTACATACTTATAAATATTTTACAAATGCTCGGAAAAAAGCTTCATAAGTATAATATATTTTTATTTGATGCGAAAAGAATTACATATTGATGGAATTGTGGCTATCCTAAGTTGACGGAAAATTTTTATAAAATAGATAGGTATTCATGTGGCTCATGAATGCGGTTACTTCAAAGAATAGAAATCTTAATACTAATTTAAAAGGGAATAATATTTGCTGTATCAATTCAAGAAAGGATAATAAAATACTTGTTTACCAATACCTATAAACGTATACTTATTCAGAACACATAACATTCGACAAAGGCGAATAACTATAAGGTATCTACAACAACAATGATATTTTCTTTTTCGGTCAACTCAGAATTAGCCTTCCTTATGTTAAAATTTGCAGATATTCTCAGATTGGATATATATGGATCAGAGGTTCGAAGAAGGTTGTATAGAATATCCGGGTTTGTGTACAACCGGCAACTTTTTTTGGATTTTGCTTCTCTATAATTACGGACATGTTTATTTCGTGCCTCTGCAGCTTCTTCTGAGAGGTAGCCGATCTCCGTAAGCCTACCGCGATTACTGAGCCAGCTTAAATAAGATCATCAACATGAGGCCATGACAATGTGACGTTTTGTTTATAATTTAATGCCGACATAAAATTCAATTTTGATAATGTGAATGTGAGTTAGTAGCTTTTGCGCTGACAACCTCAATTTGTTGGAGACAAGATAAAAGCCGAATAAATCCTAAAATTGCAGATTTTGGCAGCCAATCCTGATAGGTTTATTTACAGCAAGAAATGGTCTATGTCTTAGAAGTAAAAGTTGCTTGGATACCTTTGGCCATTTTTTTAAAACTCAAAAAATATTTACTTTTTACTGCATTTTTAAGGGCAAGATTTTGTATGCTACCCTACAGTTAAGATATATATTTCAAATATACTGTTAATGTGAATTTGTTCTGTAATGATTTCTACTGCTACATACTGTACACGAAAGTTGATAAAATACAAGTAGGTTTAGATTTTCAAATTTCAGTTGAACCCGTTTTTTCATTAATTTTTGCTATACAAAAGTTGTACCAAAATCATCAAGTCTCCCTCACAAGAGTGTACTACGAACGCCTTCCTCTGTTGTTTTTCTATAACGCCAATATGTTTATAAAAAAAATATGTTACAATAAAATCCAAATTTGCATTTTAAGAAAATGCCCAATGTCCCAATCTTAACACGGTGTAGATCCACTGTGCGCCGCCGTGCCGCTCGCTTCTCTGCCTGTATGAATCATCGCCCGGCCGGCCGCGAAGTTTCAGGATCGCTGGAATTATCTCGATGGCCTCGTCGAGATAATATAGAGTGGCCTCGGAATACTTCCCGAATATTCGTGATAGGTTGGAGATTATATATAAGCAGACCTAAGGCGAATGTTAGTTAGTTCAGTTCAGTTAATCATTGAGTGTTGAATAGATATTAGTTGTAAAGTTATAAGAGTAGTTTAGAGTGTTAAATTGTATACAGTGGTAGTGAATAAAGAGAGTATTAGTTGAAAATAGCAAAGTTGTAATTCTGTTAAGAACCCACGAGAAAAACGTAACAATATAAAGAAAAAATAAATAATGCAAAGTTAAATTCGAATGCAAATTTCATTAAAAACTCAAATAATGTAGCAAGATCATCCTGGGAAATTATAAATTCACATTGCAATCAGCAAAGAAACAAAAGTTATGAAACTTCTTTAAAGGCAGATGATTTTAACACTTATTTTACAGATATAGCCAAAAATCTTACATATCAAATCCCAACATGTGACACACTATTACGACTTTAAAAAAAAACAAAAAGTTTCTTCTGAAAATCCAAATACCCCAACATTTTCCTTTCAGGAAATCAGCGAGGTTAATGATGCATTTAATGAAATACAAAATAAACCATGCACAGATATTTATGATATAAATATTGAAACTATAAAAACTCCAAAAACTTATTGATTCCACCTCTTACAAAATTATTTAACTTATGTGTTAGGGAAACCTAGATGACCCAAATAACTTCAGACCTATAGCATTAATACCTGTGTTATCAAAGGTGTTTGAGGTTATTTTAAAGGAGCAGCTATATAATTACTTTGAGTCCAACAATCATTTTGATGAATGTCAATTTGGATTCAGAATGGGAAAGTCAACTACCCAGGCTCTACTGAGAATGGTGGTTGGCATAGTCGGGTCCTTTGAGAGGGGACAGTATGTGGAGGTTGTATATTGTGACCTCTCAAAGGTGATTGTGTTTCACCTGAAATTCTATTAGAAAAGATGCCTCATTATAAGATAAGTCAAAGTGCAATTCATTTTCTACAAAACTATTTATCAAATCGTTACCAGTCAACTTTCTTTCAAACTTTCTCTTTCCAGAAAAAAAGTAGAATCTGGGGTACCACAAGGATCACTCTTAGCCCCGTTACTTTTCTTAATCTATATAAATGACATAAGGACCTTAATACCACACTCCTCTTTAAGTCTATTTGCTGATGATACAGCTCTTAAAAATAGTCATGTGGACCTAGATTTCCTTATAAATAAAACAAATGACAGCATATCACACTTACAAAAATGGTTTAATGCAAATAAGTTGGTTCTCAATGATGTAAAAAAGGTTAAATTATCGTTCTCGCTCAGAGACCTAAATCACGTCCAAATAGAACAAGAGGTAAAATTCCTCGGCATCTACCTTGATCCTCTCCTCTCCTTTGAAAAGCAAATAAATTATCTGGCAGATAAGTTGACGAGAACAATTTACTTACTAAGGAACTTGAAACACCTTGTCTCTTTTTCGTTGCTGGTTCAAACATTCCATGGATTGTTCCAGTCCGTTGCATGCTATGCAGTCCTAGCCTAGGGCCACTCTTGTCATGCAGAAAGAATATTTAAATTACAAAGTAGGGCATTAAGGTTGATATGTGGGATGGGATATAGGGAGGATGTGATGGAAAAATACACAGAGCTAAATATATTGACAATACCATCAAGATTTATTTATAAGTCATTAGTTTATGCATACCAAAACTCAAACAATTTTCAAATAAATAGTTGTTTCCATAATTATCCTACAAGATATCATAATGACATAAGACCAGACTTTTTAAGGCTCCAAAAATCGCGCACAGCGACAAATTATTATTGTATAATTCAGAGTGATATTAAAGAACTTTCTCCAAATCAGTTCAAAAAAACTATCAACGATTTACTTCTACTTCTGATGCAACATAATTTTGGTCATCATTTATCTCAATTTGGACATGAAATCTCCAAAGTCATGGAACGTGTAGTCAATCACCAACTACTTACTCAAATACCTTGAGACCAACAGATTAATTAGCGACAACCTATATGGCTTTCTCAAAGAGAGATCGACAGGAGATATATTGGCCTATATGTCACTCATATAATATGGTGTAAGGCAATAGAGAACTACGGAGAATCTCGAGCGATTGCGTTAGATATTTCGAAGGCATTCGACAGAGTTTGGCATGCCGGATTGCTCAACAAACTGCCGCCCTTCGGACTGCCAGCCTCTCTCTGCAGCTGGCTTGCCAGTTTCCATAAGAACCGATCTCTGCACGTTGCAGTTGATGGACACATCTCAGACACATTCACCAGTATTTCTCTTCCATTATCTTTAATTGAAATAGAATTATCTTTGTGTATTTTTACATTTATTTTATTACAATAACCAGCTAAAACTTCGTCAATTGAATTATCTACATATAAAGATAAAATATTAACAGAAATAATTGAAGATAAATTATTAATAAATAAAAATTCCTTAATAAAAAATTTGAAAGTAGTTAGGAATAAGAATAGGAACTTCTTCTATATCAAGAAGAAAAATTTAATTAAAATATATAAAAGAAATATTAAATTAGATATGTAATATTTTAGAAGACCCTAACATTTTTTTTGCTGATAATACCTCATGGCGCAATACTTTCATCAACTCTGTTCCACATCTATATTAATGACCTGCTGACCGAAAACAATATTCCTGTTTACAGTTTTGCAGACGACAGTAACCTAGCCTCCCAATTTAGATCGTGCAACACAACAATTAAAAAGAAACCTAGCCCCGGAGAGTCGTATTGCAAATGCCCGGCCCTAGTAGTGGGGTCATTAGGGCGCCACCAGTTCTGTCCAACTAAACTGAAAAAGCTCGGCTGGTGTTGTGCAGGGTGGCTAGGCCGGCTTATTAAATCAAAAGGTACTCAAACTTAAATTTAAGGAACAATATATTTGCTCAGGGCCGGATTACCCACTAGGCTAACTAGGCTATAGCCTAGGGACGCCCAGGCAGTGGGGGGCGCCGCGGGCTCGGTGGCGGTTCGGCGCGACGCCCAATACCCTAAAATATCCCAATGTCGAAATTTCTCGTCTTGTTAAGGTGATAATATTTTGATTTTACTATATAACCTTTGCTATGTCGATGTGGTAGGCAACAGAATTTTTTGTCGTCATGACGGTCCGAGTTCTGAAGCCAAAAAACTTTAGTGCTTCTAGTTTAAAAATAAAAATCGGTATTTCCTTTCAAATCAATCAAATCACCGCAAAGAAAGCCGACAGTGACATTGAGAGCTGCCGCTGCACGCGTCCACTTTACTTTATAAAAAAAAAATTTCCAGCAAAACAAAGCCTTACGCCGCTAGCCCCTTCCCAACCCTAGCAAAAAAGAGCTAGGCAGTCGGGAGTTGAGGACTAATTTTACGCTGTTGTCAAATTTATACAGATAGAATATTTATATTTTTAAATTTTATCAGATGTAGTATGCAGTCATGAGAACGATATCACAAAACAAGTGTTTTCATAAATCTTCGAAAAAAAACTCCAAGGAAGAAACAGCAACAACAGCGTAAAAAACACTAAATACAGTGAAAAACCATATGAGAAGCACTTTAAGTCAACAAAAGGTGACAGACCTATCCATTTTAGCCATTGAATCGGAACTGGTCCAAACATTAGACTTTTGTCACATAATTAATGAATTTGCTTCAATCAAATCTTAAAAAATAAAATAATACAATTTTTTTTCAATAAATTTGTTTTAATTTTTATTAAGAGACGATTTTTATTAGAGCAGTAAAAGTAAACTATCTAAAACATAAACATGAAGGAGGGGCGCCGAGGACCAACTAGTCTAGGGCGCCTTGGACCCTTAATCCGGCTCTGTATTTGCTACTAAGTTCTTAAAGCCGGTCAATGCTTGACTTATCTTAAAAAGAGAGAAAATTCAGAGCAATTAGATTTACCGGTCCGACAAACCAGTGAATAAAAGAAAATAAAATTAATGAGCTATCTCGGAGCTTGGCGGCCAAAGTTTGATTTATATTAAAAGAAGGAAAATTAAAAGCAATTATATTAAACTGAAAAAACAAATGAATTCATGATAAAGCTTCTGTCCGATACCCAAATCCGGTCGTCGGCTCTGGTGGAGGCGCCGGGCACCTTAGATACCTCAGGTACAGCCACTCGATAGCCCCAAGGGGAAGATCTAGCCGAGGTCTCGATAGCTCGGTGTCAAGATGGACTGATAATTGTGGCCCCCTAATCGAAGTTGTGACCCGCTAGTAAACTTGTGGCCTGTTAGCAAAGGTGGTAGCCTGCTGGTAAGACCTGCTTCTCGCCTGCTAGTAAAAGTTGTGGCCCTCCAGTAAAACCCTGAAATAGCCCAGTGCGCATTAGGCGAAGCCCCCTTTAATAAAAAACCATAGCCCCCCTGACATAAATATATTTTCCTTATAAAACAAATTCCCCCAGAAAAAAACACATGGACTTGCAATGACCATCAGCAAATAAAAGAGGTACCAAGGTACAGACAAGTTGAATATAACAAAGATAGGGATGAATCACCCCTAAAAGAAAATATAAACTTCCCCATACGATCAAAATTAAAGTTACATTAAAATAAAAATTCGGATTAGATAAAATAGAGTAGATAAGATGGGACGCAAAGGAAATGGCGGACCATGCACAAAAAGGTAACACAGATAAGCAATTAAATCATTAATTTAAGCAAAAACTGTGTGTGTGTGTGACGGCTAAGGGAATTTCGACGGTCTCGATCTTATCTGACGAACGTGGAAAGCCTCTAGAAATAATAGAAAAAAACCGTTAGCGTCATGGCGTCCACGCGCTTCACAAGCAATAGAAAAAAATTAACTCCAGAGAAAATGCTTACCTAGTACAGCAGTAAAATCCCGATAAATCGGTCGTGTCAAGACACAAACAGAAACAACACAATAAATCCCCTAGAAAAAGGGTCGTATTATATCACAATACTAAATGTGGAGTCTCTATACGACTGCACTAGCAAACTTTCTTCTCGCCTTGAAAGGTAATCTCAGAAGAACTCGATTGGTTTCCGACAATTTGCCTGCGAGATTAAATGCTACGTCAAATCAGCAAGTAGTGATGGGCTGAAACATGCCCCGTTATTTCGATACAGGGAATAATTCTAAGATAATAAACGCCTTAGTTCTCGTTTATTAGGAGGATAAACGACGGCGGAAGCCACAAATAGTGAGCTTATATTACATTTTTCAAGAAATGCTATGAAATACTCCTACGAAAATGATAAACCTTTAAAAATCTAAATCGAGAGCGACAATCACGGGAGGATAGTTCATTCCTATTATTCGAAACGAACCTTACAAGAACTACAGCCTGTTGTGTCAAGAGATAAATATATTTAAAAGCAGAGGACCCAAAACGATCTAACGATCTTCAGAAATGGAGGCCGGCGATTGGAGTTCAGCAACCAAGGGGTTCCCAAAAAGTTATGAAATATTTAAACCAAAATTAAAATATGGATCGACGTGTCAAATGAAGCGTATTTGTGGGTTTTATTAACAGAATTCTAAAAAATATAAAACGGTTTGCTGGCTGTTCCACGATAATGTAATATAAATCAAGCCAAGCTATTCTAATAACAATGTGCTTCGCTTATCAACTAAAATAAATATAGTCACAACGTGTTATAAATGCTAATACAAATATATTATTAACCTATACTTAGAATATAGAGTTAATTTACATTAAGAAATGCGGCAATTCCAAACGTATTAACAGCAAATCGAATCAATAAATTTAGAATTAATAAACCGATGAGTGCAAAATACAGCATCTTTTTCCTAAATGCGGCGTATAAATGAAATTCAAAAATATTTGACACTGGCAAAACCGGACTGTTACAACTCCCGCTCTCCTTCAAAAGGAGGGAAACTTAGAAGAAGTTAACCGACGATAATAAATTAATTGAGGTAGATAATTCAAAGCACTTATGTGACGTAAGGGTATAACCTACAACTAACCTATACTACCCTACAGTAAGTGAAAATAACTACAAAGATACCTCCTCAAAAAAAAAATGATAAGCCAGACATTACTGACCACCAGCTAATTTAAATGTCACCGATTTCCAAATTAAATCAGTACTTAAGCCTTTTTTTGTTAAAAAAAACTAATAAGAAAATTAAGTAATAAATATACATATATAATAATATAACTGGAATAATATAACAAAGCAATGACATAAACAAATTGATTTTTTTTTTCAATAAATTAACTCGTGTCAAAATGACCACCAATAACCATTAAATTTTAAATGATAAAAATTAATATAAATTAAATTAAGTAAAGATAGATAGACAAATAATCAGGAAAGTAGTAAAATAGACAAAGTTAAATAATTAAAGACAAGGTAAGGTAATTAAAATTATAACTAAATGAGAGGAATAACGGTAAGAAGTAACGGTAAGAGAAATTAAAGAAAGAGAGTTAATTACAATCACACGAACATGAGAGAGATAACGGTAAATGCAGAACAACTTTCTCAAGGCTGTTATATCTAACAACAGAAGTAAGTGACGGAAGGTCAGCCTTACTACAGCACTCTGTGGGCTTTTAGCACAACCAGTGTCTTGGTTCAGAAGAAATTCTTTACCAATTTGATGTCGGCAACCATCAAGTCAAGTTGCACGCCAAGCTAGTTACCTACAACAAACCGATCGCCCAACTGCAGAGCAAGAGAAAAAAAAGACAAGTCCAGGTAATATCCCAAATAAATGGTAATGTGCCCGTTAAGTCACAAAGTTCTAGACCGAAAAGTGATTAATATTCTGAGCAGTAAATTCAGATACATTTGAAATAACAAAAGTTACATTTCTCAAGTGTGAAAAAAAAAACTCAAAGGTAAAGTTCTAAGCAGAAAGAGCCAGCATAACTGAAAAACCCGAAGGTTAGTCTACTTAGGCCATAAAAAAAAATCAGAGGCAAAAGAAAGATAAGTAAATCAACGAAAAGCAATCATAAAATCAGACAATAAAGTCAAGGTAACGAAATAAATTCAAAAATAGATAACCAACAATCAAAGCAAGTAAGTATAGAGGTAAGTAAATCAACTAATAAAAGCAATCATCTAAATCTAACAATAAAATCAAAATCAAAGCTCATACCCACGGTATATCAGTTTTCAGCTAATTACAAAAAGAGTCAATATCAGATACAATAGTCCCAATTCGGGAGGTTGTCATAATCAGGAGAATATCCAAATTCGGGAAAGTCATAGCCAGTTGTGTCAAATCCAGGAAAATGGTCACAATTGGGAAAACGGTCAAATTCGAGAAATTTGTCACAATCGAGTAAGGTCATAATTCAGGGTAATTTCAAAGCAAAATGCATACGGATAAAAATTAATTTTCAAGATAGCTCATAAACTCATAGTAAAAATTCAACAGAACAATGTTGATATAAGGAATTGACATAAAGAAAAATTAATATCACAAATAGATTAAGCCAGATACAGAATATTACTAATATCCATTATTTAAGAAAAGTTAATTTCAAGGTATATAAATACAAATTGCTAATTAATTTGATATGAATCAGTTAGATGGACCATCAGGACCAGAATCGATGTACACTGGTTTCAAGTCTTGAACATGCCAAACACCCCTGTTCACCCGTGTTCATCCTGGAATTCGTACCTACACGTACCGATAGAGGAAAAAATAAAAAATCATACCGAAGGAAAAATCATCCAGAACCCCGAAGATGTACGGCCTCACGAAAATTCACAAACCAGGTGCACTGTTAAGGCCCATAGTGAGCTCCATAGGTTCTTCGACGCAAGCCTTGGCGAAACACTGCAGCGTTTTCAAATTTTGGCATGAACAAATGCTACTGTTTTGCTTGATTTATATTTATTTTTATTTACAAACACAATTTAGTTTGGATTATTCGAATATAGAATATAGGTATAGTGTACATTACCTTGTTTTGTCTGGAAAGGTATTGAATGTACTTTCTATATTTACATTTATGATGTACTACACATGCATGAGATGACCGTAACAACAAGGTTGGTTTTTGTCCCTTGCAGAGTCGAAGGTACTCGACTGGGCCTCGAAAACTTCTTTTATAGGTTCTGATTGTGCATTCCAATTCGCTAGGTTTTTGTCTTTGGATTTAAATACTTGAGCTCTCTTTATTACTCGGGAAAGTGCTCACAAGCCTTTGTTTGATCTAAAAGTTAATAAAAACTTAACAATTTGTTCGATACAAATGTACTCTTGAGTTTGTTATTATTTTAAATCCATTCTTAGCGGTACATACCTCAAACGATTTGGAGATCATATAAGTCATCTGATGTAGATTATAATTCGTTTATCTAATTGTGTTTTGGTTTATTGTTTCCTTTTGTTTTATTTGTCTTTCGAAGAGATTTCGTGTTTTCATTTCTTGTGTCAAAGTGTCATTCACCTCCTATCGGTCTATCAGTGACAGTCACACCATATGTTTTTGACAGTTAAAATTAGACATGTTCAAGAATCGACGTTCCTAAATAACGATTGCTTTTAAGGTGTATTTACTTGATGCTTGGAGAATATGGTCTAGAGCAGTGACGTGGATGCGCTCGGACACGCTATTTCAACTAAATTAGGTTGGCAGCAATGTTTAGGGGTCAAAGTGCGAAACTGGTTCCAGGTTCGGCAGGTTCTTTCTTTTAGCGCCGTGTCGTCTAGGTGACGGGTCGAGATCCCGTTGTGGCTTCTTCGAGGCCGAGGTGTAAATCCTCATGGACTGGTTTAAATAATTGGGGTCATTATTTTATGATATTTTTGCTACGTTTAAGTTTTTTTGACTCGAACCAGGGCCATGGAGGTTACCTATAAAAGTTATTGTTGAGTTATTGGAATCCGACCTTCACGTGGTAAGTCACAAACTTTTTCATGCAGTCTTTCAGTGGAATTAATTGTATTTTCCAATCATTCTAGAAGAATTTATGTATTGCTGTTGCTCTCATGTTGCTGATCATTGGAATGGTCGATTATTGGTTTTGGAGAAATCTCTAGAATGGACACTGTTCGTTTTGTTCGACTGGCTATTACCAGGTTTTAGGCCCTATAGATAGTTCTATAGATAAGATGAAAAACTAGTCAGGTTACATTTCAATGTAAGATATTTACTTTTTGATTAGACAAACAATTGTTTTTAGGGTTCTCTCCACGGGTACCCCTCTGGCACACGTATATCGCTTTGCCTAACTGCGATATCCTATCCAGCGTGTTTTTGGTTTACTTGCGTGTCTTAGGTTTATGAAACTACCATTTGCATGTTATGCCCTTGTTGTTATCATTGACTGGATGGGGCGTACCAAGTTTGGAGAAATCAGTTTCTGATTTGAAGTGGTTTGGAGTTGCATGGACCGTACATGTACTTATACTGGTATTAAGTTGAAGAATATTTTAAGATTGAGAAAACCTACTTCATAAGTTGTAAGTCATACCATTTATTTTTATTTGTAAGGCTGTCTCGGCAAATTTAAATTATCTATAGATACACGTATTTTATTTTATATTATTGCGGCAGAATAAAATTCATGAATTTTAAACCCTGCGCTATCTACCATCATTCTAGTGACCTATTATTGGGTATGCGGAATATTTGCCTAACAGTTTGTGTCTGACAACATTGTTGATAATAGTCAATATTATGTAAACCTTTTTTTTATTGCTTTATTGTTTATACATGTGATTGTAATTGTACTATATCATTCTTGTTTTATATCAAGGTATCTCCTCATTAGTAAGGAAAGAATAAAGTATTTATTTTGGGGAAATATTATGCCTTATTGAAAAGCTCCTCCAAAAATTACTTTTCAGCATGTAACAACTTTATGGATTTTTCTTAGTTGAGTCAAAGTTAACTAAGTGGTGCCCAATATTTTTACTAAAGTGTACCGAGGATCCACGAACCTAGCTCTCCACTACATTACTGGCTGCCGTTCGCATCTATAGGTAGGCTTTCTAAAAGGACTCAGGAAAAGTTGCCATAACACCTGGCCACAACACTCCAACACTTTGATTGTCGAAAAAGCCAAATCATACGTAAAAAACTCCAAACTTTTCGTCAATATTATCAAGGATATCAAGCTAGAAGAGAACGACATCCTAGTGAGCTTCGATGTGACTTCGCTTTTCACAATGGTGCCCGTCCATAAAGCACTGTCAATAATCAAGACGAATACAGTCCACCTGAATACATAATTAGCTTAGCCCAACACTGCCTGGTAAACACGTACTATTGGTACAAAGACCAGCGATATAAGCAAATCGAAGGTGCTCCAATGGGTTCCCCCCTATCACCGGCCTTAGCGAACTTATTCATGGAACACTTCGAGACAAAAGCACTACAA
This sequence comes from Pissodes strobi, assembly GCA_016904865.1. Classification (NCBI taxonomy): domain Eukaryota; kingdom Metazoa; phylum Arthropoda; class Insecta; order Coleoptera; family Curculionidae; genus Pissodes; species Pissodes strobi. The sequence goes on from JAEQML010034549.1 coordinate 71,412, forward strand.
ACAGCTCAACCACAACCAAAAATGTGGCTACATTAAGTGGACGATACACTAGTGATTTGGCAACACGGATAAGAAAATCTTAATGCATTCCTTGTCCAACTCAACACCGGAAAATCAAATTCATTATGGAAAAAGAAGAGGATGAACAGCTACCTTTCTTGGACGTCTTGCTGAAGAGGAAGCAAAATGGTTTTTTAGCACACACTGTATACCGAACAGCCACACATACCAACAGATATCTCAACGCAGACTCCCACCACCATTCAGCCCAACTGTTCGCCGTAGTGAAATCTCTAGCCCACCGATCACAGACGCTAACGGATAAAGAACACTATAAACAAGAAATGAATCAACTCGAGAATGGTTACAAACAAGGAGCCCTAAAACAAGCGCTAAATGCGAAAGAGAAACGACAACAAAACTTAGAAGAGAAAAAGGCCATTCTTCCATTCGTCAAAGGAACAACGGACAAAATCGGAAAACTTCTATCAAAACACAACGTCACCACAGTGTTCACGGCGCACCGAAACAAACACACCGAAAAATCAGCGCCAGGAGAGAGGAGGACATCAACGCCGGCAAACAAAAAACAGTCACTTTCTCACTGGTCCAACACGTAATCAACACGGGACATAAAATCGATTTACCAGAAAGGATATATTAAATTTTCACAATTTACACACTAGGGCTGACAAGAATCAAAATTTATTGAAAGCATCCAATTCATAATACCAATTTGCATCAACATATGAGCCGGCATTATTTATAATGAAATAATTGGGCCAGTTGTATTACCTAATAGGCTTAACCAAAAATCCTATTTAAACTTTATAATTAACGATTTGCCGAAATTGATTTCCTTGCATTTAAAAGGTCGCATGTGGTTCCAACATGACCTTTTGCAGCCGATATTCGTGCTTATCGTAATGAAACATACGGTGTTCGCTGGATTGGGCGTGGAGGTCCTGTTGGTTGGCCACCTCATTCACCCGATCCTTTGAATATGTATTTCTGGGGACATTTGGAGGAAATTGTGTATAAAATGCATGTTGTTAAAAGAGAAGAATTATTACAATGAATAAACGAAGGATTTCAAAGAATTAAAGAAAATCGCCACATTTGTAACAGAGTGCGAAAATCCTTAGGTCGTCGTAGGTTACATGCCTGCAAGGAAGCTGACTGTTATTTTCTTAACTTTTAATAGTAAGTTTATCGTTTATTAGAGGGTTCGAAAAATAAATGTTAATAAAAACACGTTTTGCCAATTTTCTCCAAAAAGGGCTTGATTTATCAAAAAACAATGAGGCAACTAACCCAAACACTTTTAATAGTCTATAAAAAAAACAATGAACCACTGAAGTCAAACTTTTTTTAACGACAATATTAATAGGTATGCCCAAATGTTGGACATAAACACACTTTAGATAGGTTAGTTTGGAATGGTATTACCATCTATGCATCACATAATTTTACCAAATTATCAATCAAACACCTCCAAGTCGGTTTTAAATTTTTAAGAAATAATATTTATTTTTTTCTATTTGACACACAAAAAAATCTTGTATTTTATAATATTAAGCACACATCGTCTTTTTTTAAATCATTATTGTTTTTGCCTATCAGGTTATAGTTGAGGCTAAGTTTGATTTTGATATCGCGTGACATTAATTAGCCCTGGTGAATTTTCTGGTCAGAAAATCCACTTTTGGTAGACACATTTTTCATTCAAAATCGAAACACCAACTAGAACAAAGAGGCTCGGACATGAAGGCTCGAACAAGGAGGCTGGCTGGGCGCCTTCGTAACCTTAAACGGTACCTATCCTGTTAGACGAAAATTAAATTAGAACTTTGTAAGTATGTGTGTCGTCCTACGGTAGGCGGATGACAAATTAAAAATTGCGAGTAAAGTACGAGACGGATCGACGCGACGCGACGGCGACGGTAAAATAAATAATAAATTAATGTAAAATTATGCGGCGTTAAAAGGTTCCGCGCTGTTCATTAACCGACGGAAATTGACGCTAACAGGTGACATAAACGCGATTTAATATTTTATTGCCGGAGTGTTAAAATTTTTAAGAACATCCGATGAATGGACGCCATTCATCATTTTGGGAAAAATGACTTTAGCGCTTCTGATGAGGCAATAATGACACCTTCGACTAACAAGTCACTCGGACTTATTTAAAAAAAAATCCAAATTTATGCCTACGCTGAAATATCCTCACGATCAATTATACAAAAAGCCTTCGGCTTGTTTTAATTGAAGGTTCTGGTGCGATGGTGTATGACAAATTCGTTTCTCACCATCAGGTTCCTGAAAACCGTGTGAGATAAGAAGCGGGGGTGCTCCTGAACGGACAGAGGTTGAACAATATAAGATATGCAGATGACACCGTCGTGTTCACAGATAACCTGGACGATCTGCAAAACCTGATGATACAAATCACATTGATCAGCCAACAATATGGTCTTGATATAAATGTTGACAAAATCAAACTAATGATCATCAGTAAAAGAAATATCCCAGATAACCACCTAATTATAAATGGGAAACGTGTGGAAAGAGTACAAAGATACACATACCTGTGTACCTGTGTTAATGAAGAGTGGGACCACCCGCAGGAAATCAGATGCAGGATAGAGAAGGCAAGAGCAGTATTCAATAAGATGGCAAAGAGCTTCAAGAGCCATAACTTGAACATAAACCTCAAGATCAGTTTGTTAAAATGCTATGTCTTTTCTGTATTGTACTACGGAGTGAAGGCTTGGACACTGACTGCTGCTACGGAGAAGAGGCGGGTAGCCTTCGAAATGTGGCGGTATCGAAGGATGCTGAGAGTGTCTTGGATGCAGAGGGTGATCAATGAGGAAATCCTGCGCCGTATGGGGAAGGAACGTGAGGTTCTTTACACTGTAAAGTGCCGGAAGTTATAGAATATCTAGAGCACATAATGCGTAATGAAGTTAGATAACATCTCATCCAGTGCATCTTATAAGGTAAAGTATACGGGAGCAGAGGACCAGGAAAAAGGAGGATCTCATGGCTGAAAAACCTAAGAGTCTAGTTCGGAAAGTCAACCACGGGACTGTTCGGAGAAGCAGTTAATAAAGTTATGATTGTTAGATGGAGAAGTTTATAAAAAAAATGGGAGCCTATCCACGTTTAATGGAATCATAAAATGGAGACACTTTATTACCTAAAGTCATTCACCTGGCAATCAGCGCAATGTAAGATACCAATTAAGGAGTAGAGTTTAGGCACTAACAGGCAATTAAATAAAAAAATAACCTAAAACCCCAAAGTACTGGGCTGGATCAAAGATCTGCTCCAAAAAGACAAGCGTCTGTAGACCCGATATAATTTTCGATATCGACTCTAGCGCCATCTAGTGCAGATGGCGTTGACTCAAGCGATTGCATTCGCGCTATGTCATCGTGATGCAATCGATTTGCATATAAGGCGTGGTGGTCCAGAGGACTAGATGGTTAGGTCTGAACTCGGCAGCGGCATTTAACGGCGTCGGCGGCTCGGGTTCAAACCCCGTTGTTTTCTTTTTATTTTTTTTTAAGGTTAAGTTTCTAAACAGTTTTTTTCTTGATTTTGGGTATGTCTTGGGTTAGTTTGGGTTAGCACCTGGTTAGTTTCCTTTTCTTGAGCCCCCGTAGCGAGCGCAGCGAGCGGAGGGCCATGCGACAAGTGATATTACTTATTGTAATACGTGCCCGTACTTTGGATGCACTTTTTCCAAAATATGTTGCTTTATTTAACTAAAAACCAGGATATATTTAATAAAAGCCGTATTATAGTCGATATACAGTAGCTTGCATGTGTTTCCGCGAATACATTCACAAAGAATCCCCCTTCTTTGTGAATATATTCCACGCAAGGCCAGCCTATGTAGTATAGGTGGCCTTTGGTATCGAAAATTTGGTCGGGTCGCTAGACTCTTGCTCAAAAAAGCACCCAAAATAAAATAGCCCAGGCATATTAGGGTTTGACCCTGAAAAAAATAATGTAAATATGAAATTTGGTAGAAATATTGTATTTGGTGTATTGAACAACATACCAAAAGTCCTAAGCCGTCCTACACCGGCTTCATGATGAAAAAAGACATAGGCGGGTGTTTCGGGTTTTATACAGGATATTATAATACATATCGTGTTTTGCCATCAATATATAACTTGATAGGTTTATATATCTCATTATTCATGTATTTTATCTCAATAATAATAATAATAATAATAATAATAATAATAATAATAATAATAATAATAATAATAATAATAATACACTGACAAAATAACCAAGTACACCAACCTGAGACGCGAAATCCAAGAAATTTGGGAGCTTCAAACTGTTAAGGTGGTGCCGATCATCATCTTCTCCATGGGACTAATTCCGAAGACTTTAAAGAACGGTATAAGGAACATAGGAATACCATGCAAGACCTACCGAACTAAGCAGAAGTCGGTTATTTTAGACACTACAAACATGGTCCGGTCTTTCCTGGAGCAATAGGATCGTAGCCTATATCTTGCTAATAATAGCCGATCTAGACTTTAAGACCAGGGAAATCTGAGAAAAAAAAAATAATAATAATAAAAATAATAATAATGATAATCTTTGTTCCAACAGAAGTTTATTTAGTGTTTGAAAAGAGCTCAAAAAAGTTAAAGCAAGATAAAAAAAATGTTACAAGCAATATATTTTTATTTTTCAATAAACCACGAAATCTTAGTCTCAACAAAATGAGTAGAGCTGGAACACCCGTAAGATACCATGTGCAGCAGTTCACCTGGCACTGGTGGTAAATAGGGTTTTCACAGGCATTAATGTATCATCACTTTTCTTCTAAACCCAGTCTTTGAAGGAAGTGAATTTTCCATCCATTCTTGAATCTAAAACAAATTTTAAGCAATGAAATGAATCACGTCCCAAGTTTTATATAAATAAATATCACCCACCTGCAAATATGCTCGCAGCAAATGATTTCACATGCAGTACTTGTGGGCAGAAGCGTGGCCAATCCAAAAAGTGACAGCTCTCCTGGCAAGCGGAGCTCGTCCAAGCTGGAGTAGATCTCAGAACTATAAAGCTTCATGATAATATTTTCTCCTGCAATTACAGTGTCAGATTTTAAAGCTAATCCGTTATAAAAAAAAAACAGCCGCAAAATCCTGCATCACTCTTTTCTTCAAAAAATTAAATGCTTTCTTCTTGCGTTTACCGAAAAAGGATGATGCGGTATTAAGTGTCCATGATATTGTATATTTTATTCTCGTATCCAACAGGACTCACAACCTGAATATATGTAGCTTTGCCGCCTCTATTTATCAACATAACAATTATATCAGTGTCTGTTGCCACAGCCGTGGTTTCCTGATCATTGTTAACTTTCTTCAGAGCTGTATCGACGATCATGGGGTCCGCATCTGCTGCTACCTGTCTTACTTCTAGTTTTTCAGCCAAGAGAGTGTTGGTCAACAGACTAATTAGCCTAGATTTGTTTTTTTTTTAATTGCTAATAAATCAGCTAGTGAGACAGATACTGTAGTGTTGCTATCGAAAACCATGTCTGTTGATGAGTTTTGCGAGGCATTTGCTTTTGTAAACACAACACGCCCGTTTTAATGTGTACAGAAATGTTGCGCCACGTAATTTTTATATGATACAAGTAGAGCTCCAAATGTTGCTGGTTTAGGCCAAACCAAGGCTCGAGGAAGATAGCCCCCATCTATAACAACTACAGAAGATGAGATACATTTGTGTAATCCACAGAAGAGCAAAAGCCTTTCAAAAGTGTTGACTTTGCCGTTTTTCTCATATACACGTCATCGAAAAGTGAAGGTCGCCTTGGGGACAGTTCATATTAAGATATTACATAAGGTTTCCAGAATTGTTGTTTATTGTCCAAGCTATCCGCATGAAAAGTTGTTGCGAATTCACTGGTGCGACTTTGATTACTTTGAAATTAACTGCCGCCAATGGAAGAACTCTATTTTGTCTTGATAGCTTTATGTCTGAGAAACGGCAACCGAGGACTGCCTTCAACGCATGGTTGCCTAATTCCATTGCGTTATGACAATTATTAATGGTTTGATCTCCTACAATCCCAGATGATAAAGACCTTAAGAAGCTGCATTCCTGCCAACGAGAGCGGGCGGGCAGCCAATTTACAAAAAGGTTCAAATGTTTTGCATCCACTGATCTGCTTGAATTTCTAAGTTCAACGTTTTGTTCTGTTGAAGTTCTAGTAATATAATAATAATAATAATAATAATAAATTGTCTTTTATTTGTATCCAAAAAACATTTAACATACATATTTGATTCAAGCCATGGCGAGATCTAGCCTAAGGCTACTCTATCTAACCATGTTATTAAGATTAATTAATTAAATGCTAATTAAAACGCACAATAACTTAACCAAAAGTATATAAGAGAAATATATCTAAATATCAATATTTTATTATACTTAACTACACAATGCGTAAACCTAAAACTTAACCTCATATACGTATTACTGTCTATACAATTGCGGCAAACACAATAATTGTAGTAGATAATAAATAAAAATTTAAATTAAACATCTCTTCTATTTAAAATAATGCGTTTAACTTTTTGCTTGAATGTTGTTACGGAGGAAAGTGATTTAATTTCAGGTGGTAAAGACTTATACACTTTAGGGCTATTGTAGCTAAATGAGCACTGAAATTTTGCAGTTCTATGCTTAGGAATGACAAGGGTATGGCCGTTTCGAGTATCTCTACCATGAATACTAACATTTGATGTAAGTTTATTACGTAAGTATACCGGCTCGCCCTCGCCACAAAAAGGAGTACTTTATGCACAAGTGTAGCCAACTGCAGTGTAAATCTTTCATCCATAGACAACCATTTGGACCTCTGTAGTAGCGGAGTTACATGATCATATTTTCTCATATTAAAGCTAAATTTTAAGCAAGCATTTTGGATTTTTTGTTGGCTATTTTTTTCACGTTGATATAGTGCCGGCCAGATGAGCACATTTGCATAGTTAATAAAGGATAATATTAATGAATCGCAGAGGTGCAGTCTTACATCTGTCGAAAGAAAATCTTTATTCATATACAGAGTTTTTAATTTGTAAAAACATGCCTGTAATAATTTCAATACATGTCCCACAAGTCTCAGGTCAGCATCCAGAACAATTCCCAAACCCTTCTCACTATTAGTAGAAATCAGGCACGAACCATCTATACTTATTCTCGCCGTACTAGGAAGAGGTTTTCCAAATACTAGCAGCTTGGATTTGGCAGTTTAGAATTAATTTGTGGCTTAAGCATAGATTAGACATGGCCAGTAGATCCGAGTTGATAGCCAGCACGGACTCATCAATTTCAGTGCGATTAAACGAGTGGTACAGCTGGGTATCATCTGCAAATTGGTGTGAACGACAAATGCGAAGTTGTTGTAAAATCACATGTATACATGGAGAAAAGTAAGGGACCAAGAATGCTTCCCTGTGGAACTCCCCGTGATAACTCCAGATATTCAGAACAATTTTTTTTTTATGGCAGTGGCACACACACTAAAGTGAGATCCTATGGCGCTCGACGAGCGGTGTATGTGCGAAGATGTTGATTGACACGGTTCTTGAATATTTGTAGGTTGTAATTAGTGGGAAACAGATGTCCTGGAAGTGAGTTCCACAGTGATGCAGTGCGCCAGACAAAGGAGTTCTGGTAAAGCGATGTTCTAGGTGTTTCTAGTTGTACGACGAACTGGTGCGCTCCTGCAGTCTGTCGGGACTGTCTGCCAGGAGTTGCCAGGGGCGGGATTATGCGGGCCAAATCCTGGGAACATCTGCCGTGAAAGTATCTGTAAAACAGAGACATCTCGGCCACATGTCTGCGATGTTCCAGACTATCCAGATTCCGGGTCAACTCCGGATCGCCGACGAGACGCACAGCCCTCTTCTGAATGGAATCCAGCAGCAGCATAGCTTTGGTGCGGTACCCCAGATATGTGAGCAATATTCTAAGCACAGTCTTATTTGCGCTTTGTACGGCAAGAGCAACTGCTGCGGTGTATAGAGTTTTTTGTTGCGAAATAGCGCACCAAGCTTCTGGGAGGCTGATTTTGCGATGTTAGCAACATGGTCATGCCATGACATATTGCTGTTGACCGAGACACCCAGCAGCCCGATTGACGAGGATGAAGGAATGGTCGATCCTGCCATAATGATGTCAGGGCCCGCTGTATTGGCCCTCTTAGTAAACATTGCTGCTTGGGTCTTTGCTGCATTGAACTGGACCAAATTTCGGTCGCCCCAAGTTTGAACTTTCTCCAGGTCTTGATTAATTGCTGTAATCTGCTCCTGTCTGCGGTGATGAGTCTCAGTCGCTGGTAAGGGTTTTTCTGATCTAAAGTGGGAGACAAGGGTACTGTCATCTGCAAAACTGTAAACAAGATTATTCGTTTCGATCAACAGGTCATTAATATAGATGAGGAACAGAGTTGGTGAAAGTGTTGCGCCCTGAGGCACGCCCGCGTTGATGGTGAATATGTCCGAGATGTGTCCATCGACTGCAACGTGTAGGGATCGGTTCTTAAGGAAACTGGCCAGCCAGCGCAGAGAGAGGCGGGCAGTCCCAAGGACGGCAGTTAGTTGAGCAGTCCGTCATGCCAAACTCTGTCGAATGCCTTTGAAATATCCAACGCAATCGCTCGAGACTCTCCGTAGTTTTCAATTGCCCTACTCCATATATGAGTGACATAGGCCAATATATCTCCTGTCAATCTCTCTTTGCGAAAGCCGTATTGATTATCGCTGATTATTCTGTTGCTCTCGAGGTACTTGAGTAGTTGCTGGTTGACTACACGTTCCATGACTTTGGAGATTATTGGAAGCAAGGCAATTGGGCGATAGTTTGAGGGCGTGGTTTTCTTGCCTTTTTTTGGAACAGGTTGCACTCGAGCGACTTTCCAAGAGGATGGGTAAATCCCTTTTCTGTAAGAAAGAGAAAAAAACCTGGAAAAGACGGGTGTTAGTTCGTTGGCGCAGTTCTTTAGCAGGATGGCAGGTATTCCGTCCGGTCCTGATGCCTTTTGCGTATATAGTTCTTTAAGGATTTTGCGAATATCACGATGAGAAAACTTGACTTCTGCCATGGTGGTGTTGATGTTCGGTATAGTGGGGAGAGTCTTGCCTTGGGGCACGTCTAAGGTAGAGTGCGATGAAAACATTTTGGCGAGCATGTTTGCTTTTTTCTTGGCTGTAGTCGCCGTGATGCCACGTTCGTCCGTCAAAGGTGGGAGAGACGTTTTTGTAAAGTTGTTACTTACTGCCTTTGCTACCGACCAGAAATTCCTGGAACCACTGGGGCATTGCAAAAGTTTATTCCTGATTCCTTGATTGTTTTTGTCCTTAGTTTCGTCGATCACACGCTTGCACTCGTTTCTCGCTTCGATAAAATAATTGCGATTTTCAGCGGTCTGATTTTGCTGCCAGTACTTATAGACTTGCTGTTTCCCTCCTACAGCTCTTTCGCATCTTTTGCCGAACCAGGGCTTTCCTTTTGATGGTAACTTGATGGAATTTGGGATGTATGCTTCCATTCCTGAGGAGATTACTTGCATGATCTCTTTGCAGCAGTCTGACGGGTCGTCAGTGGCAAAGCAGACGTCGAGCCAAGGAAAATCTAGGTAGACCTGCCTTAGATCGTCCCAGTTTGCAGAATTGTAATGCCAGATTTTGCGAGGCAATGGTGGATCCTTCTGTATGAGTGGCAATTCACAAACCGTTGTAATAAGTTTGTGGTCGGAGGTACCTAATGGCGGACCAACTGTAACCTTGTACTGGTCAGGATTGGTGGTCAGAAAAAGATCCAAGAGGGCGGCGAATTCGCCCCTCTCTGATATTCGAGTTGGTTCGTCTACAAGTTGAGTAAGCCCGCAGCTGATGGCAAATGCTTCAGCTTCTCTACCTTCGTTGTCGGTCTTGTTGTGATGTTTGAGCCAGTTGGTGTTGTGGGCATTGAAGTCTCTCAGAGCGATTATTTCTGAACTGGGGTGATCGACCTGTATTGAATCAAAAGTGGTAGCTAGTGTTGAGAAAAAGCTTTGGTAGGCTCTATCGCTCGGAGGGCGATAAAGACAACATATAAACTTGGTTAATCCCTTGGCGGTGAACTTGAGCCACATGACGTCAAGGTTGTTCGGTTCGAGTGTTTCGTTTACTAAGAGGGCCAATACAGCGGGCCCTGACATCATTATGGCTATTCCTTCATCCTCGTCAATCGGGCTGCTGGGTGTCTCGGTCAACAGCAATATGTCATGGCATGACCATGTTGCTAACATCGCAAAATCAGCCTCCCAGAAGCTTGGTGCGCTATTTCGCAACCAAAACTCTATACACCGCAGCAGTTGCTCTTGCTGTACAAAGCGCAAATAAGACCGTGCTTAGAATATTGCTCACATATCTGGGGTGCCGCGCCAAAACATACCCTAAAGCTGCTGGATTCCATTCAGAAGAGGGCTGTGCGTGTGACATGTGGCCGAGATGTGTCTGTTTTACAGATACTTTCACGGCAGATGTTCCCGGGATTTGGCCCGCATAATCCCGCCCCTGGCAACTCCTGTCAGACAGTCCCGACAGACGGCAGGAGCGCACCAGTTCGTCGTACAACTAGAAACACCTAGAACATCGCTCTACCAGAACTCCTTTGTCTGGCGCACTGCATCACTGTGGAACTCACTTCCAGGACATCTGTTTCTCACTAATTACAACCTACAAATATTCAAGAACCGTGTCAATCAACATCTTCGCACACACACCGCTCGTCGATCGCCATAGGATTTTATAAAAAGATAAATGTAAGCATATGTAACAGCATATTCAATATTATAAACACCTAGTTTTTGGTAACACGATTTATTTCGCCAATATTATTACAGCCACTCTTATTTCCGCCTTACACCGTCGCCAATACAGTTATCATAATTCCATAACGCCATGAGTCGACTCTGCTATCGTACAATAACTATATCTACGCCTTATTTCTAATCTATCTATAGTTCGTATTATATAACACCGATTCGATTCTACTGCTGCGCCATTCATTTTCCAGGGTTGTCACGTCCTCGCCTATACGTCGCACGTCGCCTCTCCAAAATTTGCTTGTTACATTCGGCCATCCTGCAACAATTTATGCCTTCATTAATTTAACTCGCCAGTAAATCAACCAGATCTTATAGATCTGTGCATTCGCCATAACACCAAATCGCCTACCCTAAGGGCTTCGCCTGCGGTTGCAACCTTACGCCTTATTATCGCATATTACCTTTATTTTACGCCTTTGTCAGGTTCTCACTCGCCTTTAAATCGCCATAGCTCTCGCCTTTCGCCAACAGAGCATTCGCCATTTACACCTCGCCAGTCAAACTCACTCGCATGCACCTTTCAACCTGACCATTCGCACTTTGCACCTCGCCAATCAGACTCGCATGCACCTTTCAACCTGACCATTCGCCTTTGTTGTTTTACACCTCGCCTAGCCAAAAAGTCAGCAAACGCCTTGCTCGTAAACGCCAGCCCGCGCCAGCAGTTGGAAATAGTACGCCTTGGGTACCCAAAATTCGCCAAACGCCTCTCTCAATTTGAGAATCGCCTCAGAAGACCGCAAAGTCATCGTCGCCTTCGCCTGCGCATGACCCTGGACTTCCTTGCCCCTCCAATTCCACAATATCGGTTGATGGACGCCGATATCTGTCAAAAGAGGAAAGAAAGCCAGTATACAAGTCGCCAGGGGAAGAGCAACCAAATGCCCTCGCATTCGCCTGTAGATCGAGAGGTAGATCGTCAATCAGACACGAAAGCGCCTTGGTGCCTGAAAGCCCACACCTTTCGATCAACGCCATTTTATCATGATAATAATGGGTCATGGTTTCGCCGTCCAATTTAACCCTCGCTATCATCTCCTTGAGCAGCTGAGCAAAGTCATGCACTCTAGGAAACGCCTTCCTAAGAGCCGCCTTCCAGTCTTCCCATGAGAGGTCATATTCATCGAGCCGATTAAACCAGCCCCTTGCTGCGCCTTGCAATTTCGCCTGCATAAAATACGCTCTCTCATAGTTCAACCATTCATGAATATCGCCCAACTGATCAATTTTGCTCAACCACCTGACTACGTTACAGTCCTGGCTGTCAGGATCGAAAGGGTCAATAAGGTCGCCGCCTGCCCTTGCCCCCATACAGCCCAAACTGCAAGCGGAGTCCGCCCAATCGCTACAAGCATGCTGTACTACCGCCTGAGGAACGCTCTCACCTGATTTTTCGCCCTTCTTGTTGCCCTTGGTACCGCCAGTACCAACGGCCGCTCTTTGTTTCGTCGCCTTTACCATTTTGGCCGCCTTTTGCTTCGCCGCCCTTGCCATTTCGGCAGCCACAATCTGCTGGATACTAGTTGCCAAACCGCCTTTCAACAGCTTATATACCATGGAGACTGTTTCGTCTTCCATCGCCGAATCGCCTTCGTCGCTCAATTCCAACTCGTAATCCAGCTCTAACTCGTCACTTCTGCCTTCCTCCATAGGAAATCACTTAAAAAAACGCCTTTTAAACACCAATGCCAATAAACACAGTTGAAATACGCCACAATTTTTACAATAATCACTAATTAATTAGCACACACTTCTTTATTATTATCGTGAATATATGAAAAGTGAAAAATCGCCAAATGTCAATCCACTGTCAAGGATAGCAACAAACGCCCGCCTTTTGTTATGACTTTTTGTGATATCGCCACTCACATAAAAAAAAGAAGAAGATGCCACTGCGATTTAACTCGCCGAAATCGCGTATTTGACCGTTCTCCACAACAAATAACACAATACGTAGGTTATCCCGACTTCTGATCTATAAACGACACTTTTTAGTAACACGTTTTATTTCGCCAATATTATTACAGCCACTCTTATTTCCGCCTTACACCTTCGCCAGTACAGTTATCATAATTACATAACGCCATGAGTCGACTCTGCCATCGTACAATAACTATATCTACGCCTTATTTCTAATCTATCTATATAGTTCGTATTATATAACACCGATTCGATTCTACTGCTGCGCCATTCGTTTTCCAGGGTTGTCACGTCCTCGCCTATTTGAACGTCGCACGTCGCTTCTCCAAAATTTGCTTGTTACAATATGTTTTGCGTCTATTTAATATAGAGGAGTGTTGAAGTAACACGTCATAATTTGACGTTATACACACAGATACCTGTATTAGTTTAAATCAGGTTTAGACTTAATCTGCGTTTTTCTTCTTGTAGCCTGGTTCCAACGATAAATTTTCCCAGCTGATATCCAAACATTGGTAGATCCATATTTCTTCTTCGCATCGGTTAACAGTTGATATCTCGATGGTGTTAAGTCTTCAAACATAGCGACATTAGTTCCTTTTAGTAATTTCGTAGCTCAAAATACTTCATTTCGTTTAATGTTGCTTATGAAATTGACAATTATAGGTCTTGGTTTACCCTCTTGAGGGTCATCTGATTTCCTAAAAATGTAATTAAGGTCGTTCTTTGAACATTTTACCTGGAGTGTCTCAGTAATGAATTTTGGAATTTCTTCATTAAGTTTTTCACTGTCGGACTCGGCAAATCCACAAATCCTAATTGAGTTTGATTTAGCTTGTTGCTCTAGGTAATCCATACGATAGTTTAGGTTCTCAATATTTTTTTCATTAACTGCTACCGACTCCCTAAGACCGTCAAGTGCTTTACAAAACTGGGTTAACTTCCCATCTAGTTGCTCCATTTTATCACACAATTTCTTCTCTAACTGACTAACAATGGAAGTGCAAACCTTTGAAATAATTTTCTCTAAAGACTCTTCGTCAAAACGGGTATTACTTCCTTCAGCTGCACTACGGGTTGTCGTACCACCAGTTATTCTACAAGCGCTCTCTAATCCTGGTCTTAACAGGTAGCGTAGTTAGTTTGCACTTAAACTAATTATATCTAATTACCGGTTGGTCCAAAAGACTTAATTTTGAGCTAAGGCAGTGCTAAGCACCTTAGCTTCAAGCTGAACTAACAAAAAATATTTAATTGATAAAAAACACCACTAACTTGACTATAAAAGTATGGAACTCGTAAAAACGTACTTATTCGTGCATCGCTTAAGATCGGATCAGTCAGGCTTTAAACAGGACTACAAATTTTAAGATATCCAGGAAAAAGAGCACGAATTATGCTAGCTGACTATCAGATATACCACGGCCATGAGTGAGACCTTCCTGAAATTTTAAACGCCGCATCAGACTGTTCGATTGTCATAATGTCATATGTATTGAAATACAAGATCAACAAACGTTTTCTATTATTTCCACCAAGTTATAACAATAACATAGGTATGCATGTGCCGTATGCAATAGACCAATAATACCTATATTGAGTCAGTATTGAGTAGACCCGCACCGATTTATAGTTCGTTGCCACGCCTTTTGATAATTCCTCGATAAGCAGAATTTGCAAAAATACATGATAAATTTCAATTAAAATAATATGAACTCAGTAGGTATTATCATAACTAGATGCGTGATTATAAGGGAAGCAACTTTTTTTATTTTTCTTTTGTCAAAAATGACATGAAGCCGGCATATTTCGCTTTAGGACTTTTGGTATGTTGTTCAGCACACTAAGTAAAATATTCCTACCAATTTTTAAATTTACATTATTTATTTCTAGGTTTTGGTGAAATTTGATCTAATATGTCTGGGCTAAAAACACTTCCTCTCGATTTCGGACGCAATCGTTCAAAACTGACATACCGCATCTTATTTTAATTAATTCCACAACCTAGCTGCAAGAAAAACGATTATTAAAATCAACAATTATCTAAAACGTTTTTCAGGTGCCGCTTGACCCGCGCACTACCAACCTTTCGGAGAATATTTCCCCAGAGAAAATTATATTATAATTTTCTTGGGTTGCACCTTTGCCGAAATAGCTTGAACACGGGCTCGCGGACGGATTGGCAACAGTGGCGATCTCATATTCAGATGGGCACGCTTTGTAGAGCGGGCGTCCATTTAGGGCTTCTAAATTTAACATTGAATAATTCTTCTATTAAAATATTACTTTCTTCGATTGAACCCGCTATAGCAAATTCAGTTATTCTTTTCGAGGGCGCAGTATTAATTCACTCGTCACTTCGTAGTTCTGTGTTTGGTGCGATTTCAAACGGAATGGTCGGTACTAACATCACATGTCCTTAATATATATTCGGAGGCCAGATACAAAGTTTCAAAAAACATTAGGTTAAACCTTATTATGACCTGTACGCTCTCTCAACTCGAATCGAACTTATTTATTCCGATTTAATTTAAAATCAGTCGGATCCGAACTCGGCGAAACATATTTCAGTGAGTGACGTGGCCGCGCACAGCGAAGACAGATCTCGCAAATAGGCCGAGAGAACACGCGAGATAAATCTCGATCCTCGGCTACAAACAAGGTATGAAGGAGAGATAAAAATTTTGAAGACAAGACCTATATAGGGTATTGAATGGCTACCGGGGAATTGTAAAGAGCGAGAGGTACGCGCCGCTGTCCCGGCGTTGTAAATCCTCGGATGGACGGTCAAATGCCATCCTCTGTCGTTTACTTGTTTATGGTTATCGGAGACGTTCTCTTTATAAGCTCAATACGATACTTGGACGCGAATATTTGTTCGATAATAATGAATTTTTCGAACGTTATTAGCCCTGTTCGTACAACAATCAGGCAACGATACGTTAGTTCGCAAATGATTTATAACCAATCGAATCCTCGCTGCGCTGACCAGTTTGTAATAATTCTGTACCTTGGTAAAAAAGAGCCAATGTTCGAAGTTAGCATTTTGGTGTTAAGAATATAATGAGTTTGGTTATTAACAAGTTTTTATGAGAAAAAAGACCGAAGCCCATAAGGAAACTGGGGTTTGATGATAAAACTAAAATACAAGCTCATGCCCAATGTGTTATCGAGTTTGGCAAGGCATCAATAAAATCGCTCTCATAATTTTAACAATTGACGCGGACAAAGAAGTTAAAATAATTTGTGTTTAGTACCAAAGTGTGTGGAAAAAAATTGGCTATGCAGTGAGTTAATAATAAACAGTTCTACTTCTCTGCTTATTACAGAAACAATGAAAAATGTTTCTAATCTTATTCTATTAATTAAATGATAAGCACACCAATATTTATTTCAATACTTTTTGCTGCCTCTTATTGTTAAATTCCGATATATTCTTCAAGATATATTTTACAACTTTTTTGTGCAAGAAGATAAGACATCTGTGAATGAACATTATATAAACATTAATTGAACTCCAATGATATTTTATTGAGCATGTTATAAGCTAGAGCAACTTGCATCATTGTGCTAACATATAAGTGTTTGTAGGCAGAGCAGGACTTAGGAATCTTTCTAGTTATTTATCTTAATTCATGAACTCTTCAGAATTATGGAAAGTTTAAATTTAAGTGTCGTGTTAATAAGCCATTAATTACTATTATGCAAATTGCTCTGGGAAATTTCATCCAAGTTATCTCGAAAGAGACTGGAAAACTCATATAAAACTGGGAAAACAAAGTGTATGCTGCTCAAAAGAATGCAAGGAAAATGGTCTAAATAATAATAATTTACTGCAGCAGGCTGTTGACCAAATAAAAAAGTTACAAAAGGAGAAGCATCTTCTAAGAAATCAAATTACAGAAACAGAACAAAAGTTGGAAGATACAGAAGTTGACAAAGCAAGCACTATTCAGAAATTATAAGTGGAGGTGGCTTCTCTGCAAAAAGAGATCAGTTATATAGGGGTATGCATAAAAGAGAGAGGAGAAAGACGCAGGACTTCGAGGAGGAGGTATATGAAAGTGAAAGGAAACTAGTTGGTGAAGTAAACAGGAAAAGGGAAGAAATTGTAGAACTGAAAAAGGAAATTAATACTTTAATGGATCAAAAAAAATTCTTTGGATAAAGTACTTTCAAGCCATATTCAAAATGTGAATAAACTGGAAACTGATTTAAAAGATTTAAATAAAATTAATAGCTGCATGCTCGGTTACAGCATTAAGAATGATGGAAGATGAAAATCGTTTCAATTCTGCTGAATTAGAAAAACTGAACAAAGAAATAATGGTTCTTAAACAACAAAAAGATAACATATTGAGGGAAACAACCGGCAATGTTGCAACATCAGAAAAGGTAAATTTTGTAGTAGAAATCTCAGGCAATGAACCTGACGAATTGAGTCAGGAAGCGGTTGCCAACATCTCTCACCCACTTAAGGAGAAGAAATCTGATACCACTATAAATCATGTTAATAATGTGCTTCTTTTAACAGATGATTTTGGAAAAAGACTCTATAATCCCTTGCATAATGCTATAAAATATAGATATAAGTTGCAGGTAATTTGTAAACCGAATGCAAAATTTAGGGACGTAGTCTCAGGTATAGAGTTTTATACCAGGGAGTTTACAAATTTAGATTATGTAATAATCCTTGCTGGTATAAATAATAATGATGTTCGTTTAGGTGACATAACTATGTTATCCAATAAGTGCTTTCATACCAACCTTGTTGTATGTACTATACCTGATCGTACAAATTTAATGTTTAAACATAACTTTTTCTAATATTGGATATGTAAATGAAAAAATTCTTGGAGCCCTTTTTAATCTTAAGTTTTTTTACAAACCATATTGATTCAATAATAACAAATAATCAATTAGGGCTTGGGGATTTTGTAAAGGAGAGTATATATTTGAATAGGCAAGGTCTTGTCAGGCTATCTCAACTTCTGTCTGACTGTCTACGGAACAGGATTTGTGTTACTAATTTGAAGCGGATCGGCATTACCTCTTCAATGCTTGAAATACCTAATGTTCTCCCCACTATTTCTGACAACGCAACTGATCCTATCAATTAAGTTGCGCCCGATTGTTTCATTGAGTGTCAGATCACTGAAGATGGCACTATCGTAAATTTAATTAATAATGGTAACTCAACGATAATGAATTTTGATTCAGAGTTATCACAGGACAATGAGCATGAGCAACATTTTTTGGATTAAATAAGGATAGGCTAAGTCTTTGTTTGTTGAATGTGCAGTCAGTGCGTAATAAGACTGATGAGTTATTTAGATTTTTAAATTCCTGTGGGCCGCCAGATATAGTCCTATTAACAGAACAATGGTTAAAGCCAGACGAGCCGTTATGTATAGAAAACTATACGGTGATATCTAGCTTTTGTAAGGGAGATTTTTTGCACGGGGGTACAGCTATTTTAATGAAGAAATTTATTTAATACATAATTATTTTATTAAAACCGACAAGTTTGAGTATTTGCTTACTGAAAAAGAATTTGAATTTTCATTATGTTTTTGTAGTAAAATGAAACTATATATTGTAACAAGCAAAGTTTGGAGAGGCGACGTGCGACATTCAAATAGGCGCGGACGTGACAACCCTGGAAGGCGAATGGCGCAGTATGGTGTTATATAATACGGAGTATATAGATAGATTAGAAATAAGGCGTAGATGGGTGAGGTGAATAAAATTAAGTATCCCCTTATAAGCATTCACTTACGAGGAAAGTGTTGCCTTGAAAGTTGAAGCAAATGCTTGGCAATGAGTGGATAAAAGTAAGGCATTACTCAGAAAGGTTTACTTGTTGATATTGAGGTAATACTTGCGGCGCTTGCGAGTCTTATCTTGTTTATCCTTATTCACATATTTGAATCGTCTTATTTACGAGTATTTGCTTTAAAAACCTAACGCGTCATACATTTATTTACGTTTATCTAAATTTTTGTTTAACTGAGTTATTTTTAAATAAAAAAAAAGTAAAGGTTGTTAACAATAAGGATGTCTTCTAGCGATGAAGAAAGTAATGACCGAAACTTGTTTCTGATAACCGAGCACAGCTAGTCAGAATTCTGCAGCTAGAAAACAATAAAATAGTTTTGAATAAGTTAATGATACCAAAAATGGTTTCGGCAAAAGAAAACGCCTGGATGTTAATTCGAGAGGAATTTATAAAATATACAGGAAAAAACATCACTATAGATCAGTTGAAAATGCTTCTTAACAATATGAAAAGCACTGTTAAGAAAAAAACTGACTTGTCATCAACAGGAAATAAACCAATGAAGCTACTTCAATGGGAAAAAGATTTTCTAGAAATTTTAAATGCCGAAGAAAATCCCGTGTACAGTAAAATACCAGGGGCAGTGACAGCTGGGCTACATTCCGGCAATAAAAGTGTTTTACCTCCCATACAGCTACATGTAAGCGAAGCAGCAACAGAAAAGAGTATAACAGGAACAAGAAAGGGAAATCAGCAGAGGAATATTTTACGCAAAGAACATGCTACAGATATTGTTTCATCCGTGTCCAGTGGCCATAGTTCTAAAAAACAAAGGTTGTTAGCAGCCGAAACAGAAGAAACTGTAAGTTTATCAACTCCTGAGCTGCAACGCTTAGTACTACTAGAGCAGCTTAAACTAACTAGATTACAAATAGAAAAAGAACTCGAACTGAAAAACCTACGTCATAGTCAGCAAGAAAGCGAAGCTAATAATACCCAAAAGAATGATGATCATTTTAATAATAATTTAATAATAATAAGGAATATAGGTTGCAAGATTTTATTATGTTAAAGTAAGTTTTCTAACATATTTATATAAAATTAGGATTTATGTATAATCTATCATGTATATGTATCAAAGCATTAAATTTGAGTAGATATACTAAAGTGTTAATTAAAATAACTATATTTAAGAGCTACATAATTAACATTTATTTGATACCTATGACCTGCCTATTATAAATTAAATATTTTGAGAAATTATTTTGTTATTTAATAATAATAATCAAACTGATTTATAATTTGGACTATTTCTAAGCGTTTTTCTTCACCAAGACATCTAATGTCTCCTTGCTCTTGCTCAACAATTTCTGGGATACCATCATGATCGTCGTTATCATTTTCCAGTTCATAGTCCCACTCATCCTGCAAATTCTTAGCAATATTATGAAGTACACAACAACACATGATTATTTTGGGTACGTTTCTTATTGCGAGTCTAATTCTGTTTGCGAGTATTGGAAAGCGCTGTTTTAGTCGGCCAAATACACGTTCTACCACAACTCTTTCTTTTTCTTTTGAATGTAATGTGTTGTACCGCCGTTCTAATTCAGTTTGTGGTTGTCTGAATGGTGTTAAAAGCCATGGTGCATTTCCTTGAAATATTGCAAGTTTTTGTTGAACAGGACTCTGTCTCCAAATCCTACTATCGTGCACACTTCCAGGCCATTGTACGTGATCCTTTCCATTGCATCACATGTCATCTGAACGTTTAATGAAGCAACATTTTTCCTATTTATGTACTCATCACCAAACTGCCCTCCAGGTTTTTTAATTTGTATATGGGTACAATCAAGTGCGCCAATTACGGTGGGGATCCTGTATTTTGCCATCCAACTTGCCTTAGCTTCATTTAAATCTCGTTCGGTTGTTGGAAACACTATCCATTGATCTGCTTTCTCCACAATTTTCTGCGCAACATAATCTACAGTCCTACAAACTGTTGTTCTTTAAACACTAAAATCATTTGCAACACCATTTTGAAAACCAGGGTCACTAATATACCGGAGAAATATTTCCATACATTTTCTTGAAGAAAGAGCACCACCTCGAGTTTCGTTGTTTGTGGTAAGAAATAGTTCGTAATGAAATCGATATTTTCATTATCAAACCTTAAACGACGTTTTACACTGTTTGGACTTATATCTCTTCGATCACGATATTGTTTAACTTTACGAATATTCATAAATGCTGCCATACTTATGACACTTTAAATTATCAACTTTGCGGCAAGGTAAGGTCAAACCAACCTTGTGAAAAAAAAAGTATTTACTTTATACGTTAAGTTTTCTATTGCTGTTATTCACTCCAATCGTAAGCAAACACTTAAAACTGTTACCTTAGGAGTAATAACTCGTGATAGCTAGTGTTTGCTTGACAAGTACAAGTGCAAGTTTTATTAATCACTTACTACTAAGAATTTACTTGAAAATTATAAAGTAAAAGCATTTACTCTCTTTTATTCACCTCACCCATAGTTATTGTACGACAGCAGAGTCGACTCATGGCGTTATGTAATTATGATAACTGTACTGGCGAAGGTGTATTGGCGAAATAAAACATGTTACTAGAAATTAATCGTTTACAGATCAGAAGTCGGGATAACCTACGTATTGTGTTATTTGTTGTGGAGAACAGTCAAATACGCGATTTCGGCGAGTTAAATCGCAGTGGCAACTTCTTCTTTTTTTGTGTGAGTGGCGATATCACAAAAACTCATAACAAAAGGCGGGCGTTTGTTGCTATCCTTGACAGTGGATTGACATTTGGCGATTTTTCAGATATTCACAATAATAATAAAGAAGTGTGTGCTAATTAATTAGTGATTATTGTAAAAATTGTGGCGTATTTCAACTGTGTTTATTGGAATTGGTGTTTAAAAGGCGTTTTTCAAGTGATTTCCTATGGAGGAAGGCAGAAGTGACGAGTTAGAGCTCGATTACGAGTTGGAATTGAGCGACGGTGACCACGGCGAAGGCGATTCGGCGATGGAAGACGAAACAGTCTCCATGGTACATAAGCTGTTGAAAGGCGGTTTGGCAACTAGTATCCAGCAGATTGTGGCGGCCGAAATGGCAAGGGCGGCGAAGCAAAAGGCGGCCGAAATGGTAAAGGCGACGAAACAAAGGGCGGCCGTTGGTACTGGCGGTATCAAGGCATCAGAAAAGGCGATAAATCAGGTGAGAGCGTTCCTCAGGCGGTAGTAGAGCATGCTTGTAGCGATAGGGCGGACTCCGCTTGCAGTTTGGGCTGTATGGGGTCAAGGGCAAGGGCAGGCGGCGACATTATTGACCCTTTCGATCCTGACAGCCAGGACTGTAACGTAGTCAGGTGGTTGAGCAAAATTGATCAGTTGGGCGATATTCATGAATAGTCGAACTATGAGAGAGCGTATTTTATGCAAGCGAAATTGCAAGGCGCAGCAAGGGGCTGGTTTAATCGGCTCGATGAATATGACCTCTCATGGGAAGACTGGAAGGCGGCTCTTAGGAAGGCGTTTCCTAGAGTGCATGACTTTGCTCAGCTGCTCAAGGAGATGATAGCGAGGGTTAAATTGGATGGCGAAACCATGACCCATTATTATCATGATAAAATGGCGTTGATCGAAAGGTGTAGGCTTTCAGGCACAAAGGCGCTTTCGTGTCTGATTGACGGTCTACCTCTCGATCTACAGGCGAATGCGAGGGCATTTGGTTGCTCTTCCCCTGGCGACTTGTATACTGGCTTTCTTTTCTCTTTTAACAGATATCGGTGTCAATCAACCGATATTGTGGAATTGGGGGGGCAAGGAAGTCCAGGATCATGCGCAGGCGAAGGCGACGAAGACTTTGCGGTCTTCTGAGGCGATTCTCAAATTGAGAGAGGCGTTTGGCGAATTTTGGGTACCCAAGGTGTACGATTTCCAACTGCTGGCGCGGGCTGGCGTTTACGAGCAAGGCGTTTGCTGACTTTTTGGCGAGGCGAGGTGTAAAACACCGAGGGCGAAAGGTTAGGTTGAAAGGTGCATGCAAGTGAGTCTGACTGGCGAGGTGCAAAGGGCGAGTGGTCAGGTTGAAAGGTGCATGCAAGTGAGTTTAACTGGCGAGGTGCAAATGGCGAATGCTCTGTTGGCGAAAGGCGAGAGCTATGGCGATTTAAGGTTCAAACTTCTTATTGAGGTAGCAAAAGGCGAGTGAGAACTTGACAAAGGCGTAATATAAAGGTGATATTCGATAAAAGGCGTATGGTTGCAACCACAGGCGAAACCTTTAGGGTAGGCAATTTGGTGTTATGGCGAATGCACAGATCGATAAGATCTGGTTGATTTACTAGCGAGTTAAATTAATGAGGGCATTAATTGTTGCAGGATGGCCGAATGTAACAAGCAAAGTTTGGAGAGGCGACGTGCGACATTCAAATAGGCGAGGACGTGACAACCCTGGAAGGCGAATGGCGCAGTATGGTGTTATATAATACGGAGTATATAGATAGATTAGAAATAAGGCGTATATATAGTTATTGTACGACAGCAGAGTCGACTCATGGCGTTATGTAATTATGATAACTGTACTGGCGAAGGTGTATTGGCGAAATAAAACGTGTTGCTAGAAATTAATCGTTTACAATATTTTATGTGCGTATCAATCACCCCTGGGCAGTGAGCGTTTGTTTTTGGAAAGGCTGGAGATAATATTGACTGATATATGTGCTAGATTCAATCTTATCTTGTGTGGTGACTTTAATATTAATTTCGAAAACGACATAGACCCATACACTCTTGGACTTTAGGCCTTATTACTGTCATTTGATCTAAAAATTATCGTTAACTCTCCAACTAGAGTAACTAAAAACACTGCTTCTATTCTGGATTATGTTTGCTCCAGTATGGATGCGGTATCTTGCAGTGTTGTTAATGCTGGACTTTCTGATCACGAAGCGGTCTTGTGTGGTGTGTCTATTGATGACTCTCGTAGAACTAAGCCTGAAAAGGCTTAAAAACTGTACTGTAGAAAACATTATGATAAGTTCTTGAAAGCATGTCAGGATGCTGACTGATCTGAAGTTGTGACTACGGGTGCATCTTTGAATGAGTTTCACTCTATTCTGACGAAAATATTTAATAACTCATTTCCATTTAACTAGAATAAAGAGCAGACACAAAAAACCATGGTTTTCAAAAGGTTTAAGAGTATCCTCGAGAAATCTCCAATCTCTACATTATATTAGAAAGTTCTTTTTAGAAAACACTTATTTTATGAACTTCTTTAATAATTATCGTAAGACTTTTAGGAAAACTGTAAAATCCGCTAAGCAGCTATACTTCAAAAGTAAAATTGCGAACTCTAGGAGCAGACCATGGGAAACTTGGAGAATCGTAAATGATTTAAGAGGTAAAATAATACCAACCCGGTAGATCTGACTTGAATTGTCAACAACTGAATAGTTTTTATTATTCTTTGGCTGATAATCTAAAAGAGAAAATAACATCAAATTACGATTTTGGTCAATTTTTGAATAATATTAATGTATCACAGTCTTTTTTTCTTAGCCCTACAAATGTGAGGAAAATCAAAGATATTTTTAAAGAAATAAACAGTAGGAATTATTCAGGTTGGGACGATTTTTCATTGAATATTTGTTTGCATCTTTCCGATAACGCCTTGAAAGTGCTTGCGGATACTATAAATAACTCTTTTATTACTGGAATATTCCCGCCTTGCTTAAAGTTGGCAACTGTGATACCACTGTATAAAGGGGGAGATTCCAACAATCCTTCAAATTTCAGGCCATTATCACTGTTGCCAACTTTATCGAAGATAATTGAAATGCTAGTGAAAAAACGATTGCAGTCGTTTTTAAAAAGGTATAATTTATTGTGCGCCGAACAATTTGGATTTCAGAGTTCTAAGAACAAAAATGATGCAATTTTTGCATTTCTCGAGAAGCGTTTGACTGTGTCAATCACAGAATACTGCTGTCTAAGCTAGAAAGATACGGTATAAGGGGAGAAGCGCTGGAGCGGTTTCGTTCATATTTGTCTGGACGATTCCAAACAGTAAGTTTTGCTGATAGGTCTTCAGATCAACTGATCAACAGGAGGTTCACTCAGAGGTGCCACAGGGTTCTGTTCTGGAACCTTTACTGTTTTTACTCTACATTAATAACTTGGCAGGGCTTAACATTGGGGGTAAATTTACTTTATTTGCAGACGACTTAACTGTACTGTGGGTGAACAAAAGTTCAGAGCAGCCTGAGATCGAGGTAAAAAGTGATCTGGCTAAAATAAAAACGTGGGCCGATGCAAATTTTTTAGATCTAAAAAATGTATCGAATTCTAATATTATGACTATTAAATGTTTTTTTTTTAACGAAGTTACTTTAGGAGATCAGGTAGTAAGCAGAGAAAATATAAATAAGTTCTTAGGTGTATATATAGATCATAAATTAAATTAAAGTTTGAACACCATATCACGGCAAATATAACAACCAGCAATATTACTCGACCTGTCAGGCGAAAAATTAAATTTGACCTTGCTAATGTCAGTTGGGTAGGAAAAGTCAGGGCTGGATTTGAAATATATAAGTATGATTTTCCTTTAACAGAGCCGTAATATAACATTTCAAATATCAATGGGTTATGAAATATATGTATACCTTGTTGTATGAGCAGAAAATCTAAAGAAATTCTTCTTGGAAGAATATCTCTGGTTTGTACAAGTTCTTATTGCTTAAACACCATCGCTTTTTGCATTACACAATGTTATAATCAACGTTCGTCTCTCACAATGTCACATATTTGACAAATCCACGCCTATGGTTTCGATTTAACTCCAATAGCAATAAAATAAACCAGACGTAAAAACACGACGCCGCTGGCGGCAGTTTGACGGATTTCCTACCAAGGAATATCTTGCGCGCGGACTTGCGCAGATGCGAAAAAAGAAGATGTGATATTGCTGGTTGTTATATGTGCCGTGACCATATTACTTACCTCAATAAAAAACTAGCTTCTAACTGTTGCGCAATGAGAGTAATATCTAACATTAGAGATTCATGCCGACCGATTTTTATGTCTCATAAAGTTTTGACACTGCCTTGTTTATTCTTACTTTCTTAAAAATCTTAGGAGTGCTTCTGTTCGCAATACTCGTCAAATATATAATATAATTTATAATAGTAGTAAAATATTTTTTCTACTACCGTGCGTAAAGTACTCACTTTACTCACTCTCTAAGATTCGTAAAATAGGCCTTTTTAATGTGCAGTGCGTAAAGTAAGTTATTTTACGCACTAGTGCGTAAAGTAAATCTGACATATTTTTTGACGTTTAGGGCAATGCGTAAAATAATATATTTTACGCACTAGTGCGTAAAATATTTTAATATTATTTTTGTTTTTTCATATATTTTTCCGTAGTAGAAAAAATTTTGTATGCTACTCATGAGTAAAGTACCCTTTTTTTTATTCATGGGATTGTCGCATTCGCCTACGACTCATGCGACAATATTCCCATTCATAAAAAAAGGGTCACTTTACACACTAGTTGCATAAATAACTATTTTCTATTTTGGTATCATAAAGAAGTCTATTCGATACGCAAAGTAGTGTCGAAAAGAAGCTCTTTTCGACACTACTTTTGTTGACTGATTACTATGATATTAACAAAATTATTCAATGTCAAGGCTCACTAGCAAAAATTTCGACACCGCACCGTTTTGAATGGGATTCCTAATAATACAGACGTCAAAAGTGACAAAATGGACGTCCAACTTTTGATCGCGACTTGAATAAATTAATGTTTTTCATAAAAAAACGTGCAAAATAGAAAAAATTGTGTAAAATACACGTTTTAAAAGACATTTAGCGCACCCGCACGTTAGGAAACTCCCCGCAAGCGGGTCGTTTCCTAATTTCGTGCTCGTGCGATAAAATATGGTCTTTAAAAACTAGTATCTTAATATACTATTATCATTTTCCACTTAGAATTAGGAGGGCTCAGAGCAGTGAGAGATTGAGGAGGGATGTCAAGGCTCTTTTGGTTTCTAAAGCTTATTATAATATTGACGATTTTTTTGATGATAATTTCAATTAAACCTATTTATTTTGCGAGAGTCTGGGTCCAGTTTGTTCTTGTTTTCTCTTGTTTTTATTTAAATTTTTATTTCTCTGATTTTAAGTTGCAATTTAAGTTGTGTTTTTATTTATTTTTAACTTGTTTTGTCACTCACTGATATTGTATTGTGTTTTTTGTAAATGTGTGCAATGTTTGGTAAGCTTGGGATTATATTTTTTACTAGTTTTTAAGCCTTATATTTGTATGTTTCCTTTTATTCAACAAGCTTTGTAAATGAGAATTTCTTTCTTTATGCAATAAAGCTATTTTTGACTTTGACTTTGACTTATTTAATAACAGTAGTAGTTCTTTGGATTGAGAAATAAGTAAACTGAAACCATTAACTCCTGTTAAACTGGTAAAGTATGAAATAAGCGTAAATTATTTTGTGGGTCAATTTTATTTTATTTCAATAAAAGAAATTAAACCAAGGTTTTATTAAGCAGAATAAATTTGATGAATTTTTCTGAATTGAGACATCTGCTTTTTTAGATTCACGAAAAGCCAACAGATGATCGAAATTTATCCTATACGATGCTAATACTGTTAAAAAATATTCCGCCAGATTCACTTAATTTAAGTATTATTGTTCTGACTTAACATAGTATTCATTCAGAGGGTAACATAGAATATATGCTTATCTGATAATTTTTTTTTAATGTTCATTAGTAGGAGACTCAAATTACGAATTGTTGTATACTCCAAGCGAAGACGATAAAAATAAAAAGGGACGAGCAACCAATGCAGTTACAGCTGATTTTGAGGTAAGATTATGGAAGACGTAAAATCTAATTAAAGTAAAGAAATATTTTAAGGATAACTTTGCACCTAAGGAAAATGGACAAACTAATCATTTAACAAATTAACGAGGAGGAAAGAAAAAAGATGAAGAACAAAAAACTACGAAACGCGTGTGAAATGAAATATCTTGGACGTGAAATATTAGGAGGAACCTCAAAGAGAGAGGAAATAAATTTTAAGGGCTTCAGGAACGGAAAGAGAAATTCAAACCAGTAGAGTGTTGTGCCGGCGCCATTACTGGGTTAAATTTCACTGGGTTTGTTTAAAGCCTCAAGTACCGTTATCTCATCTGCTGACCCTATAGCCATACTGACGAGCCGTTATACGGCGAGACGCGTCATGGATGGGTCGGCAAGTGAAAAAAAAGAACGGAAGGTACAGAAGGTGCATCTGCATAAGACTGATGCATTTGGAAAGAGAAACTGAAAGAGGCATGTAAACGTAGACTGAAGTGTTGGGAGAGAATATTCATGACTTAACATAGTATTCGTAGATTTTATGCTTATCAGATAAATGTTATGCTAAAGTCATCAAAATAAATAGTCAATCTTAGAATTGCATAGACATAGAAGAAATCCAAAAACATGAAAGCAACGATTCAGTAAAAGATCCGGATTACGAATTATCACATGAATTAATGAATAAATGAATAAACTAGGGGGTATTAATAAACTGCGACCTGTATAGATCTATTGTGTCCCCCTTTCATGGTGCTTCCGTTGATGTGATTCTCAATCGGAGTACCTCGTCCAGCTTCAGTGCTTTGATAAAAGCAAGTAGTCTAGATGGTTCTATGGATGGAAGTTCCTCCTGTTCGACGATGCAGCACCGGAAGCAGGCCATTCGCCTGTTCGCAACCGCCTCGCACTCCGTGAGAAGGTGTTCCGGGATTTTTCCTCCTACTCACAGAACCCGCAACTATCGTCTGTTTCAATTTTCATTCTCTCTTCCTGGGCAAGAGGGCCCTAGAGACATCTTTGATCGCCTTAACTCTGGAAGGCGTTCCCATAGACTGATCCATTTGATTCGCTCTTCTATTCTTAATTCTTCCTTGTAGGTATGCGTCTCTATGCCACACAAATGTTTCGGTCCTAAAAGCGGTATTTGTGCCCCTACTTTTGCCAATTGGTCTGTTTTTTCGTTGCCTTCTATCCCAGCGTGCCCTGGTATCCATTTAAGGGATAATTTGTTATTCTTACCTAGTTCATTTAGCCTGGTATGGGGCATTCCCATACCATTCTAGAGCTGATTGTTGTTGTTTGTGTCTAGGCTGAACTGCGCGCATCTTCCTATGGCGTTAATTTCCACATGGAATATGTCCGGGTGTTTTCCCAATACTTCGGAGAATTTGGTTCCTGGCCCAAATACTCCGGCTGAGGTCCCCTGTTCAATTCTTGCCCCATCTGTGTACCATTTTATAGCACTTTGCTGCAATCTGAGAATGCAAGTTGTGTTCTTTTTTCATTCTTCTCCACTTCTTATCAGGACTGTGAAGTATTTTTCAAAATTGTGACTAAGTATATCGTCCCTGGAAAGCCCAAGAAGTGATATATGCTTTGTCAGGAATGTTAACTTATTCTTTCTAAGCCATCCTCCCTCGC
The DNA here is from genome assembly GCA_016904865.1 of Pissodes strobi. Lineage (NCBI taxonomy): Eukaryota > Metazoa > Arthropoda > Insecta > Coleoptera > Curculionidae > Pissodes > Pissodes strobi. The sequence continues at coordinate 100,592 of JAEQML010034549.1, forward strand.
ACGTTTTCTCTCTTGTGATTCTAGTCATTGCTTATCTATTTGATCCCTATACAACAATGTATAGAGGTGCGAGGCCCACAATTGCCTCGATTGCTGCTGTTGGACAAGTTTTCATTGCGCCTGTTATGCTTATGCACGCCAGGCGTTGTACTTTGTTGAGAGCTGATTTTATGCTCTTATTTTCCGTTTCCTTGAACCAGACGATCGACCCGTAAAGTAGGGTGGGTCTTACTATCATTGCGTACATCCATCGCAGGATTTCTGGGTTACATCCCCAGGTTTTCCCTGCAAGGCTTCGGCACACCATGGGGACCCTTTTAGCCTTAGTTACAACTCTTTCAATGTGTTTATTCCATTTGAGTTTGCAATCCAGCGTTATGCCTAGATATCTGACTTCTTATGCCGGTATAATTTTGGTTCAGTACATTCGGATAACTTTCACTCTAGGGAGTTCTCTCTGCCTAGAGAATGGTACTATGGGTGTTTTCGATGGGTTTATTTCCAGCTCCACTGTTTGGCACCATTCTCCCGTTGCTTTGAGTCCAGCTTGAATGTGTTCACCCTCAAACTTTCCTCTTGCTGTGATGACAATATCATCGGCATACCCAACACAATGTAGGCCAAAGTTTGTTAATATTTCCAGTAGTTCGTCCACATCTAGACTCCACATTAGTGGTGAGCATACTCCGCCCTCTGGCATACTCACTTCAATAGTCTGATTGCCTACTGAAGCTTCTGCTGCCCTCGTGGCAATCATCTCACACATCCATGTATATATTGTGTCATTCACTCCCCTTCTCGTTAGTGTCTTCTTTACAGCCACGTGGGTTGTATTATAGAAAATTCCCGCGATGTCTAGGAAGGCGCAGAGCCCGATTTCTTTCTCATTTAGAGTTTCTTGTATCATATCATGCTGGTCAGTTGGAACCGTGCGGTCTGTATGCCGTGTGGACCTGTCCGTTCTGTATGCATACTGGCTTGCATTCAAGGGCCGCGTTTCTAAGGTAGTGGCTCTGATGTAGTTATCTACTGCCTTTTCCATCGTCTTGAGTAAGAATGACGTGGTCTGAAGGATCTGAGGTCTGTCACATCCTTCTTTTCTATCTTCGGGATGAAGGTGACTCCATGCTTTTGATATGTATCCCAAGGCCATACTGCTTCTGGTGATATCTACAAGGTGTGGCAAAATTTCTCTTTTTCCACTTTGTAAGAGGCCTGGGAAGATTTCACCCACCCCTGGGGATTTGAGTGTTTCAAATGTATTCAATGCCCATTCGAGCACCACCCATCAGTGAGTACCGTTCTTGCCATTACCCAGTCATCCCTAGTGGGTCGCCTTGGGCTAGTTTCTTCTTCACTTAGGTTTCTTGGTTGACTACCGGGGAAGGGCTGGCTCAAGAGGAGGAGCGCTCTCCCCTCCACTCCGCCCGTGTAGTTGCCATCTAGCTTTTTCAGATCCATTGTCGAGCTTGTTCCCTCTTTTGATATGGCCTTGTGTAATCTCGCCGCAACTGGAGTAGAGGCGATGTTTTCGCAGAAAGCTCTAAAGTTGTTCCCTTTGGTCTTTCTGATTTCCTTATTGTAGTTTGTGAGAGGCGCTGTGTAGCCCTGCCACTCTCCGAACCTTTTTGCTCTGTTGAATAAACAGCAACTCGGGTTCGGAGGCGTGTCAGGTTTTTATTCCACCATGGGGTCCCGTTTGTGTCAGCTGGGCAGCTGTAGTCAAATGCATCCATTACTACCTTGTTGACGTTCTCTACTTTCTTTCCCAGTTCTAGGTGATGGCTCTATTGTGCCCTAATTAATATATTTGAGGTTTACATCCATGGCTTTATATAGTTGCCAACCTGTTCTCCTTGGGTTTCTCTTGCATTGTTCATTTGTGGTGCTTGCTTCCAGGCTGAACTCTATAATCCTGTGATCAGACAGTGAGGGTTCAGCGGTGACCATCCAATTTTTCACGTATTTAGTGATTTCTGAGCTATCAGATATAAAATGATCTAAAACTTCCTCCCTTGCCCTTGTTACAAATGTGGGTGTATTCCCGATTATAAAATATTCTTTCATTTCAAGTAAGAATTCAAGAAGATACTCACCTCTATTGTTGGTGTCGGAGCTCCCCTAGACGAAGTGATGAGCGTTGGCGTTACATCCCACTAGTAGATTTATGTCTGGGGACAGTTCCATAACTTTGAGCCGTCAACTGTTTTCATGTACCTCGCGATACAACCAGTCGTCTGTATGTGCTCTGGTGGTCTAGAGGTCTGCATGGTTGGCCTTCACTTTGGCGACTCGAGTTCAAACCCCGTCGGTTTTTTTTTATTTTTTTTAAGGTTATATTTCTAAACAGTTTCTTTTTATTATTTTGGGTATGCCTTGGGTTAGTTTGGGCTTAGCACCCGCTTAGTTTCCTCTTCTTGAGCCCCCGTAGCGAGCAAAGCGAGCGGATGGCCATGCGAAAAGTGAATTTAATATGTTCTTTAATTACTATGCAGGCTCTGGTTATTTCCTGCCTGTTGTCGCATATTACCTTTGAGCTTTTGATGATTAGTCGACGAGTATGAACCTGCCCCCTATATACGCACTGTTCTGGAGTGCCAGTTCCACTCGCCCTTGCCCAAACTACCCCGTAACCACGGCAGAGCATCCTCTCGCGTGATGTAGGTTGACCCTGACGACTGGCTTGTCCATTGAGTACTAGGATTGAGGCGGGGTCATATTCCCCTCGCCTTTGACGATGTTTGTCTCGTCTTCCAGGTACTTATCCTCCCTTCATTCCTATGTGGCTGCTTGCCCTTGTAGGGGTCAGTGGCTGAGGTGGTTGTCCCTTCCTGAAGGGACGATGTGTCGATGTCCATCTGCTCCTCTGGCTTCCTTGTCTTTTTGCCTTTCTTTAGGCCTTGTACTGTGACGCGCCCCAGCCTGTAATGTATGAAGTGGCCTTGCCCCACAATCACCTAACTGGATTTGGTGTTAATTCCCAAGGTGGGCAGTTGTTCATGTGAGTGCTCCCATGAGATGATCACCTTCCGCGCCTCTGTTCTTAGGTCGGCGTTCTGGGTTTTAGTAAGTTTCGGGAGTTTCTCAGCTTCTTGCCCTTTGCTTCTAGAGAGGAAGACGCTTATGGTGTATGCTTTGGGAATGTTTTCTCCCGTGCACACCGTCAATTTCGGTCCCTTCCCTTCTTTGAGTAGAGTAAACATTTCGGTTAGCCAGCCGATTGTTTGCTGGTTTTCGCAGTCCACTATTATCAGTCCTGACCTGAAATGGTTTTCTGCGAATTTTAGGTTTTCCACATACTTCAAGCAAAGACAATGAGTATGAAAATGGACTAGAAACCTATCCAGTTATAGGTGATTCTGAGGTGGGATTAAGGAAGACGTAAAAAAAATAAATTTGAACTATAAAAATGTTTTAAGGCTTTTCAAATAGAGAATGAGTTGGCGGCAAGAAACGGTAACTTAGAAACTCTGGAAAATGGATAAGCTAATTTAAGAACGAATAACCAGGAACCGCAAAAACGAGGACGAAAAAACAACATGAAGAACAAACTACGAAACGCGTACGAAATTAAAATCTTGGATGGAGAATATTAGGAAGAGCCTCAAAAAAAAGGAAAAAATATAACAGAAAACTATCATATCCTATAATAAATATAAATTTCCAACTTAATTTTATGGGCAGTCCCTGGCGGGCAAGCTTTTGGGTTTAGTAGCCCTACAAAATAAATAACGTTTTTCTAAGAATAACCTTATATAATTCTGGCCGTTTACGGAATAATAGGTCTTTGAGGTGGCGAGCGTACCCGCGTCGTTTTATGGCTGAGATTTTATGGATAACATGACTCTAACACATGTGAGGCTCAATCACAAACAATATCATTTTGGCACAAACAATTTTAAGAATTTTGCGTTTCTTTAAAAATGTATATTTGAGATCAATCTTCCTCAGATTGCGATAAAATAATTGAGAAATTAGAGTTCCCAAAATCAATACGGATCATTTCCGTTAACTAAAAAGTCTACGGGGCGAACGGAATTCGTTGCCGCCGCTAACTACACGAAGTAGCATTAAATCCGCGGATTCCCGGACATGTCGAGTGTTTCCAATCATGGTCTTGATTTCGCAATCTGTGCCGGTGGTCGCTGTCAACGACGACAAGTCAGAAACGATATCGTTCCGATTTAAGAGCGACCGAAGCGATACGCGCAATTTAGATGCAACAAATGCGGTCGGTCGTCCGGCAAAAAACGCGCGGCATGGCACCGCGTATACGTGGTGATTGACTGAGAATTGCTCATTATGCGCCACGATCGCGTTTATGACAGATTTAGGAATTGCGTTGCTCGGATTAAGACCGTGCACTCGAACGATAATGATTTGGCATAGACGCGGAGATATTATTTAGCTCTTATATGCGACACAAAGTCTGAAATAGTATTTGCAATACCTTTACAATTACTTCCACCTTTTGTTCAGTTGTTTGTAGAAAACTATCGATCTCATTGACGCTTCTTCCATCTCATGATTGTGGCCTTTTCCCGCCAATAATCTATTGAATAGGTAAATCTGATAATAAGCGTTAAAAAAAAAAAACAATTACTCTTTTGCCTGCAGTTGTAGCGGTGGGTCTAGTAAAGTTGGATCTTCGACTTTACTAGACCCACCGCTACAATTGCAGGCAAAAGAGTACCTAATTGTGTTTTTCGCAAAACTTTTCTAGCAGGAAGGTCTTTTATTATAGAACAGTTTAAGGGAGAAAAATCGTTGGTTAAAGCACTTTTGAAAGCAAGAAACGCATTAAATGTTTCAAAAAACAAGCCATTTTCGCAACATTGCTCGTGGTATAACTCCACTATTATTACACATTACCAGTGGTGCTCAGTTGTTGCTATTCTCCTGAGTTTTAAGGCATTTAACTGTTTTAATGTTTTTGAAAACGGTGAGTAGGTAACAAGAAAAGAACACAAAAACAATGAAAATGTTAGAATCATTCTACTAATATTTCACGTCACGCATGGCACACGGCCCGCTGCCAGGGCATAACCAACAGCAACTTACCGAAACTTACCCAAGGCATGCCCAAAATCAAGGAAATAACCTAAAAAATATTTGCGCTTTTGGATTGAAGTCAATAATGCGACAACTGATCTGCATACAACACCCAACAACGGAATTACTTGATAAGGTTAGTATTTGACCTTAATTCTCGTTGAAAGACAGCAGTAAGATCACGGTCTTTATATGGCGAAAGTCTATGTCATATAAGGGCAATGGTAAGATATTGTATCGAGATCAATTCTGCGGACATCGGCTTCTTCTTCTTAGTCGTAACTCGATTCCGAGTATCGTGACCCCTCGTGTTACTCAAAGTCGATAACTGCCCGCCATGTTTCCCTGTCCTCTGCTGCTCTCATCGCCTCGGGCACAGATAGATTAGTGAGACTTTTTATTTGATCTATGAATCTCACGGGTGACCGACCCCTTCTTCTTTTACCATCGAATTTGCCTTGTATGCACAGTTTTTCCATCCCGTTTCGTCTGATTACATGACCAAAGAAACGTAGTATATGTCGTTGAATTGTCGGTAGTAGCCGCTGGTTGATATCAATATTTAATTCTCTTAAAATGGAGAGGTTGTTTCTCCGCGCAGTCCAAGGAATTCTTAACATGCGTCGGTAGCAAATCATCTCAAAAGCTTCAATTCTTCTGCGACACGCTGCATTAAGTGTCCAGGATTCAGAGCCATATGTAGCAATAGGAAACACTAGGGAGCGCATCAACCTTTTCTTTGTTTGTTTTGTGATGTGGTGATCTTTCCAAATTTTGGTCAATTCAAATAATGCCGATTTTGCCATCCCTATTCTTCTTTTCACCTCTTCTTCGCAGTTACCGGTGTTCGAAATACGTGCCCCGAGGTAAATAATTTCATCTCTTCCTGGTATGTCCCGAATATTTTCAAAATGTTGCGGTATTGTATGTGCTTTATCTACTACCAGAATACAACTCTTTGACAGATTAAGTTTAAGACCAGCTTCTTCACTGTATATTTCAATCCGCTGTAGGATTTCCGTCGTATCTTCTTCTGAACTAGTCGCATACGACGACTGGCTTAGATTCGAGATCTTCTGGCCACCTGTCGATATACCTCCGTTCCAGTTCTCTGTTGCTTTGCAAATAATCCATTCTCCGTAAATGTTAAACAGGATGGGAGAGAGAACGCAGCCCTGTCGTACATCTTTACTGATGGTGAAGCTCTCTGATGTTCCATTATTTATACGAACGAAGGCACTGTTAGAATAGAAGAAGGTCTTTATTAAATATATTAAGTGTTGCGGTACAGCCATTTCCCTTAAAACAATCCATAGGTGGTTCCATTTGACGGTATCGAAAGCCTTTGAGTAGTCTAGAAAACATGGTACATTAAATTCCTGGCTTTTTCAATTATTTGTATAATATTAACAAGTTGATCTCTGGTTCCTTTACCGGGGATAAAACGGGATTGTTCTTGAGAAATTTGTGGAAGTAGATATGGCTTTAGTCGGTCTTAAATTATGTAGAGCATTATTTTACTCGCATGGCTTATTAAAGCTATTGTTCTGTGATTTTCACAAACATCTTTTGCTCCTTTTTGTGCATCGGAATGTACACTGATTCCGTCCACTCTGTTGGCCATCTTCCATTTGACCATATTTTGTTACAGATATAATGGATAATGTCTAGTCCCACTTCTCCGGTTGCCAGGCAACATCTCAGTAACAATTCCATTTCGTCCTGCCGATCTTCTACTCTTTAGTTTTTTAGGAGCTGCTTCCACCTCAGTTCTAAATATCGGTGGCTCAAGTTGTTCTGGTTGTGTTGATATCTGATTACTTTTGTGTTCTTCGTTCATTAGAACACTGCAGTAGTTTTGCCATCGCTCTATTACCCCCGATTCCTTTGTGAGAAGTTTTCCAGGCTCGTCCTTCACAGGGAGTGAGCGGGGTTGGAATTTTCGAGTTAGTTGTCTGATTTTATGAACCAGATCCCTTGGTTCATTTTTGTATGAGTGGTCTTCGATTTCCTCACATATTGACGATATGACTGCCTCTTTATCTCTTTGAGTAGCTCTCTTGATAGTTTTTGTCATTTCGTTGTATGTTATGAAGCGATTTTCGTTATCTGAACCCCTCGCTTTAATATTTTTTCTGTTCTCAATTAAATTCCACGTTTCATTAGATATCCACTGCTTTTTTGGTTCTCCGCAGGGTTTACATTTTTCAGCTGCCTCTTTAAGAGTATCTCTAAATTTCGTCCATAATTGTTCTGCATTCATCTGTGTACTTCCTTCTAGGTTCAGATTTGTCAGAGTTTGTGTGACTTCATCTCGATATGAGAGGTTATTGTTCAAATCCCATCTGTTCGTTGTATTCTTTGGTTTAATTGGTTTTCGTAGTTTGATACATATTTCTGCTACTAAAGCGTTGTGATCACTGCCACAATCCATCCCTGGATAGGTCTTTGTATCTCGTATCCATCATTTCCATCTTTTGGCTATTAAGATGTAATCTATTTGATTTCTGGTGATTCCATCGGGAGATCGCCAAGTGTACAACCTTCGAATATGATGTTTAAAGTGGGAGTTAGTTATGTAGAGACCGTTCTCTGCGCAAAAGTCTAGGAGCATTTCTCCCCGCTCATTTCATTTGCCAATGCCATATTTTCCTGCCACATTTCTCATGTGGTTATCTTGACTCGTGTCACCAATCTTCGCATTGAAATCACCAGGGATCAGTAACAGTTCTCTATTTGGTATGCTTTTAATGGTTTCGTTTGGTTTACCATAAAAGTTGTCTATTTCCTCTTGGGTAGATTTTGATGTGGGCGCATATACCTGAATTATTCAAGTTAATAGGTGTTGCTTGTAGTCTTACTGTTACAATTCTATCATCAACAATGTTATATCCAAGAACTGCGTCTTTCAGTTGTTTTTGTACAATAATGCCCACCCCATTTATTGATTGATGTTCGTTGCTAGAATATATAATTAAATTACCGTTGCTTGATACAAAGTGGCCATTTGTTTTCCAATGAGTTACCGAGATACCTACCACGGCTAAGTTGTTAATTTCTTTTTCAATTGTCTGCAGCTTTCCGGCAGTGTTAAGACCTTGAACATTCCATGTGCATACTTTCAGCATGATTGACTTCGATTTTGATTTTTGACCAGTCGCATATTTTCCATGGAGGGTCTGGTTATCCACCACACATACAGTCCTGGAACTGCAGCGCCGAGTGCTAGTCGGGTCGCATGGCATTCTATTATCATCCGTTCTTTTTTCCATTTGGGGTTTTCTTGGGGTATAGAGTATTCCACGGTAGGGCCCCGCTCCTTTCCGTGGGGGATGGGGATGTAGTAGGGACGTAGTGGGAATGGGTTAGGACATCGGCTAGACGCAACTAAATAGTCCAAGCTTCAGAGAACTTGGGGCCCATTATCTCAGCAGCACATCTGGCAACACCGGAGCACGCTGCTGTGTTTATCCGCTCCTACCGCTCCGGTTTCGGGGAATTATCAATTGTTGATATTTTTTTCTGGAATATGACTCCATGATGCGTTCAAAAAACCCAGTTTCATTTTAGGGTGAGTCTATAGTTTGTTGAATTTTTCATAACGTATCATATCTAACATATAAAAATTAGTTTTAGTGAATGTATTCTGATGAAGGTCCAAGGAGACCGACACGTTAATAAAAAGGAAATGATGTGAAAGGACAACTCACATAAACTTGATTTTATCATGGACCACAAACCCCAAA
>MU185573.1:0-14459 GCA_016904865.1 Pissodes strobi
ATTGACTTTCCCAAATCTAAGGATGTCGGCCCACGTTTACTAGGTAAATAAGCTGTGTCCATATATTGATGTTATTCCTGATGGCATTAGATTATCGTTCTCGAATTTGTGCAGTGAATTAATCCACTCCGAAGCTGCCAGTAAGTATTATAAAATAATCCTAACTAATATTACAGATGCGAATGTGATTGTTTGTTTGTTTCTTAAGCTTTCACGCATAAACTGTTCCGATCATCATGAAATTTTGTACAAATATTTTCAAGAGTATAGTAAAGAACATAGGACACTTTTAGGTTTTATCCGAGGCTTCGTTCGCGTTGATTTTTTATTATTTTAAACTTGGTTATTAAACCTAATTTTTATCCTATGACCAAGGTAAAACGCAACAATGGCCATAGCATGTTAAAAATGCCAGTTCTCGTCCGATCACGAAGTTAAGCAACGACGGGCGGGGATAGTGCTTGGATGGGTGACCGCTCGAGAACACAACGTGCTGCTGTCGTTTTTTTACAACCGATGTCGTTAGAGGATAGGTTTACACATCAGTGTCTCGACTACTACCAGACTCGCTCAATTTTTTTTTAGTCATTTGAACTGATTCCGATACGTTATAATCAAATTTAATCTTTTCGTTTTGATTAGTTTTAACTTACTTTAATTTTTGCAATCTATTCCGATACGGTTTAGCCCGTTTTGGTGCTTTTGGTTACTTGTGATTAGTTTTCGTTAGTCATTCAATCAGCTTTCGGTTAGCTTTAGTTAGTTTTAAATTATTTTAGTAATTTGAACCGGTTCCGATACGTTATGGTTAATTTTAGTTAGTCGGCAAAATTCGGTTAATTCAGGTTCATTTCACCTTATAAGCTTAATATTTTTAATCCGTTCTGATATGTTTTAGCCCATTTTGGTGCTTTTGGTTACTTTTGGTTAGTCGTTCACTTTCGGCTAATTTCAGTTAGTTTTAATTTATTTTAGTTATTTGAACCGGGTCCAAAACGTTATGACCAATTTTAGTGTTTTTGGTTAGTCACCAAAATAAGGTTAATTTGAATTAGTTTCATATTACTTCAATATTTTTAATTTTTTAGATACGTTTTAGCCCGTTTTGGTGCTTTTAGTTACTTTTGGTTAGCTTTGGTTGGTTATTCAATCAATTTTCGGTTACTTTCAGTAACTTTCAATTTATTTGAGCCATTTGAACCGATTCCGATACGTTAAAACAATTTAAACGTTTTTGGTTAATAATGTAGGTCGTCGCAAAAATTCGGTTAATTTGGGTTAGTTACTTATTTTATTCTTAATTTGTTCCTATACGTCTTAGTCCATTTTGGTTACTCTTGATTAGTTTTGGTTCAACATCTTTTGGTTAAGTTTAGTTAGTTTTAATTTATTTTAGTCATTTGAACCGGATTCGATACGTCATATCCAATTTTGATGTTTTTGGTTAACTTTAGTTAGTCGCCAAAATTCGGTTAATTGTTAGTTTCAACTTGTTTTAGCCCCTTTTGATGCCTTTGGTTACTTTTGGTCCATTTTGGTTAGTCGTTCAATCAACTTTCGGTTAATTTCAGTTAATTTTAATTTATTTTAATCATTTGAACCAGTTCCGTTACACTATAACCAATTTTAGGGTTTTTGGTTAGTCATCAAAATTCGGTTAATTTAAGTTAGTTTTAACATAGTTCAATATTTTAAATCCATTTCGATGCGTTTTAGCCCGTTTTGATGCTTTTAGTTACCTACTATTGGTTAGTCGTTCAGTCAAGTCTCAGTAAAGTTCAGTTAGTTTTAATATATCTTAGCCATTTGAACCGGTTCCGGTACGTTATAAGCAATTTTAATGGTTTGGGTTAGTTTGGGTTAGTCGCCAAAATTCGGTTAATTTGGGTTAATTTTAACTTACTTCAGTATTTTTAATCTATTTCGATATGTTTTACCCGTTTTGGTGCTCTTAGTTACTTTTGGTTAGTTTTGATTAGACATTCAATCACCTTTCGATATCATAAGCAATTATAATGCTTTTGGTTAGTCACCTAAATTCGGTTCATTTGGGTAAGTTTTAACTTACTTCAATCTTTTTAATCTTTTCGATATGTTTTAGCCCGTTTTGGTGCTTTTAGTTATTTTTGGATATTTTCAATCGTTTTTCGGTTACTTCCAATTAGTTCCAATTTATTTTAGTAATTTGAACCGGTTCCGATACGTTATTAGCAATTTTAATGTTTTTGGTTAGTTTTGGTTAGTCACTAAAATTCCGTTAATTTGGGTTAGTTTTAACTTACTTCAATATTTTAAATCTATTTCGATACGTTTTAGCCCGTTTTGGTGCTTTTCATTAGTTTTGGATAGTCGTTCAATACACTTTCGGTTAGTTTCAGTTAGTTCCAATTTATTTTAGTAATTAGAACTGATTCCGATACGTTACAATCAATTTTAGTTTAAATAAACAAGCTAACACGATCTCTCACGGGTACGACGTCATGAATGTGGCAAATGTAGCATGCATTTTTTCACGATTTGAGGCCCTATTTAGGAAAACAGAAACATTTTCATTGTTAAAACAAAACGATATCCTAAACCCGCAAGCGCGACTATGCAACAGATCTCTCACAGGGTACATGCTCGTTTACTGTTGCAACGTTGCGACCTCCGCCCGACGGTCGTAAAATATCAGTATATTTACGACCGTCGATCGCGAACCTCTGTTAAAGTACAGCTGCTTCAAATGATCCGCGTAACGCGCGTATACGGGCCACAATGAATTTGGCAGCGGTGCACGTTTTGTGCCGGAACTCTGTGTCCGCATTTAGAATAAGCGGCATTTTGCGAGCATTTCATACCAGATTTATTGTTAAATATTAAATATTACTTTAAGCCGCTCACGTTGGTCTGTTTTCGAACGAGTGACTGACGTCACTGACTATTATTTCCGTCTCAAGGTATAAATGTAGTATTGCCCGCCCCCGCCAGAGCGAAAGCAAGGACAGTTCATAGACGTAGACTTTGAAAATGTGAGTCCATCATAATAATAATTTCAATAAAGTAAATACGTTTAATTTGAAATGATGGTATTTATTCGAGTGCATTATTTAAAACATATTTATGTTTTATTTATAGTGTGTGGGTTAGATATGGGTTCTGAAGGTTAGTTAACACAAAATAGTTATTTTGCTGTGTCACGAAATTTTTCCGTGTCCTTGCAAAACCACTGCGATGAAACCAAAGAAGTATTCACTTCAAAAATGATTTAATAGAGGTTGGTAAATGACTGCAAACATATCAGATTATCCATTAATATCACATACATAGGTAAGTATTATAAAATATTAATTAATCACATCACAAAATGGTGCCCACTGTACTACTGTGTTTCATTTACTTTTACTTACTTGTGGAAACTCAGTTGGAGATTTTGCATACCTCACACCGCAAGACCATCGTTACTTTGATATAAAGTTTATAAAAAATATTTATAGGAAATCACTCACGAAATACAAAAAAGCTATACGTCGCGTCGCGTCGCACAAATTCAGGCTTTAAAACGTCCATTTGAAACCAAACAAAACTGGGCGAAGAGTGCTATTTTGCACGTTTTTTAATGAAAAACATTTATTTATTCAAGTCGCGATCAGAAGTTGGACGGCCATCTTGTTACTTTTGACGTCTGTATTATTAGGAATCCCATTCAAAACGGAGTCGAAATATTTGCTAGTGAGCTTTGACATTGCACAATTTTGTTAATATCATAGCAACCAGTCATCAAAAATAGTGTCGAAAAGAGCTTCTTTTCGACACAACTTTGCGTATCGAAAAGACTTCTTTATGATACCAAAATAGAAATAGTATATTGTGCAACGAGTGCTGAAAATAAGACTTTTCACACGAATGAGACAGTTTAGTGACACGAGCCGTAAGCGAGTGTCATAAAGTCTCATGAGTGTAAAAAGTCTGTTCAGCACGTGTAGCACACTATACTTTTTCTACGACTGCTACATACAGGGTGCCCCACTGGGAGTGTGGTAGAAAATTACATGCTATATGGGAAACATTTTTATTATTGATTTATCAGAAAATTTTATTGCTAATGAAAGAAGCTACGTGAGTAAGAGATTCTCGCTAAACTATAACTAGGGGCACAGTCCTAAAATGGGGCCACCGAAGTGGGGTCCCTATTTTCCAAATATTTTGAAAAAGAGGCTCCGAGGGCGAAGCACTAAAATGGGGCCCCAAGTCTTAAAAGTCGGCCTCTGGTATAAGTGTTCCATTTTCTACAGTTTTGCAAAAAGGGGCTCCCGGGGGGTGAAGCCCTATAATTGGGCCCCCTTTTTTAGAGATCTGGTAATGGGAACTTTGAGGGCGAAGCTCTAAAACGGAGGCGAAGCCCTTTAATCTAAATACCCGAATAAGCGTGTGAATGTGAAAAGTATACTTTGCACACGCCGTGTGCAAAGTATACTTTTCACACGATGTTTGAAATGTCCAGTTTTCAAGAGCAGTTGTTAGTGCGTTTTTGTCTATTTTCAGGGCAGTCGTAGAAAAAAGTATATTCAACTTACATTTGCAATCAAAATCGAGGTCCGACGCAGCAAAAGAGACAGCTGGAGGAAATTCTGTGGAGAGATGGAGTCTCTCTCGGACTCAGCGCGTCTGCTTAAGCTGCTGGGCTCGGAAAGACAAAAAGAGATTGGCTCTCTGAAAACAGGCGAACAATGGACGGCGAACAGAAAGGAAGCGATAGAGCTTCTTCTAAAAACCCACTTCCCCGGAGAGGTACAGACAACCAACTGGGACGAGGAACCAGAGCCAGAGATGGACTGGAACCTTGCCCGCAGTGTGGTGACTGAGGAATCCATAACTTGGGCAGTGGGGGAGTTCAGTCCATATAAGGCAGGAGGGCCGGATGGAATTATACCCATGATGCTGCAGGCGGGCCTTGACACGTTACTCCCTTACTTAAAGAGAGTATTCGAGGCCAGCGTAGCACTAGGGCACGTTCCACAAGCTTGGAGAGCAGCGGATGTCGTCTTCATCCCCAAGGCAGGGAGGAGAGACTATTCCCATCCCAAGTCCTTTAGGCCTATAAGTCTAACTTCATTTTTAATGAAGACAATGGAAAAAATGATTGACAGGTTCATCATGGAAGAGATCTTAACTGATTCTCCGCTACATGATAATCAGCACGCCTACAGAAGGGGGAAGTCGACTGAAACGGCTCTCCATTCTGTAGTTAGAAGGGCTGAAAAGGCAATAGAAAACAAAGAAATGGCGCTAGCGCTCTTCTTTGACGTAGAAGGAGCTTTTGATAAGGCTAAAACGAAAACTATCTGTCAAGCCCTCCAGGCCAGGAGAACACCAGTTCATTTGGTCAAGTGGGTAAAAACGGCACTGGAAGACCGAAAGATCAGCGCCACGCTGGGAGAAGTTCGCGTCGAGGCCGGGGTAAGAGGGGGTTGCCCACAAGGCAGCTGCCTCTCGCCACATTTGTGGTGCCTGGTGATGGACAGCCTCCTGAGAAGGTTAAATCTTGAGGGATTCTACGCACAAGCATATGCTGACGACGGGCTAGTAAGGATCACGGGCAAGTTCGTGAGAACGGTCTGCGAGCGTATGCAGGTGGCGTGTCGGATAGTTCAAGGTTGGTGTGAGGAGAATGGTCTCTCAGTAAACCCAGGGAAGACCGAACTCATTCTCTTCACAAGGAAACGAAATCTAACAGGTTTTATACATCCCATACTCTACCAGACGAGACTGAGCCTAAGGCAACAAGTCAAATATTTGGGAGTTATTTTAGACAGTAAATTGACGTGGAAGGCACACGTTGAACAGGTGGTGAATAAGACAACCGCGATTATGTGGCAACTAAGGAGAACGGTAGGTAGGAAGTGGGGTTTAAAACCTTACATCCTCCAGTGGCTGTACACTGCTGTGATAAGACCGAGGATTTCCTACGGATCCGTGGTCTGGTGGCCAGCGGTGACCAGAGCCACTAATGCCCAGAAACTGGCCAGACTGCAAAGGCTGGCTTGTTTGGGTATTACCGGAGCATTGAGAACAACTCCCGGAGCAGCACTGAACATCATCCTGGGGCTGCCGGACCTCCCGATCTGGATTGAGAGAGAGGCAATGGCGGCTCACAAAAGGATGATCGACAGTGGCCTATGGCGAACGGAATACACAGGGAAAGGCCATACGACTATTGCCGCCAAAATGAGTAGGGATCTACCCATCATTGCGACCAAAGGCAATATTCCAGATGGCAGATTAAGACTGAGAAGGAATTTCCAAGTGGAATTTCCATCAAGGGAAGAGTGGCTGTCAGGCCAGGTATGTACGCCGAGCGGCGCACACGCATGGTACACTGACGGCTCATGGATGGCTAATACACAGTCATCCGGAGCCGGTGTATACCTAGACAACACTAAATCAGGAGAAAGCACTTCGCTGGGGAGATATGCCACTGTTTTCCAGGCGGAGGTGTTTGCTATTTTGGAAGTAGCAACCAAGGCGGAAGTAACAGAAGGTGTAGAGAGTATATATATTTACTCGGACAGTCAAGCCGCTCTCAGGGCGATCCAAAAACCCAGGGCAAGCTGTAAGCTAGTTCAGGAATGTAGAGACGCCCTAGACAGATTGGCTGTGCACAAGGAAGTAAGACTCAGATGGGTTCCAGGGCACAGTGGCATCGAGGGCAACGAACGGGCCGATGAATTGGCAAGACAAGGCTCAACGAGCCACCTCGTCGGTCCAGAACCTGGTTTGGGCTTAAGTAAAAGGCAAATCTCTCAGGAACTAAATAACTGGGCCTGGAGCAAGACAAAGCACAATTGGAGAGGAAAAGAAGGATGCAGACAAGCCAAGGAAATGATTCCAAATCCTGACGGATCCAAAGCAAGGCGACTGCTAAAAAAGAGCCGAGAGGACATCAGGAACTTGGTAGGTATTCTGACTGGGCATGGAAGCCTAAACAGACATCTGCACCTTATCGGCGTGAGGGACAGCCCACTCTGCCTGAACTGCGGGACAGGGGAGGAGTCCTCATACCACTATATAGGAATTTGTGATAGGTGGAGTCGCCTAAGGAGGAAGATACTGGGAGCACCAACACTTGCTCGGGAAGATCTAAAGGATCTGGACTGGGAGGACGTCCTCACCTTTATCAAGGTGACGGGCCGTTTCAGTGCGGGCCGGGTGTTGGAAGTAGCCAGGTAGGGGAGGGCGGATCGGGGATGGTGAAAAGGGACTTATAGGCCTACTTACCGGGCTTCGGCCCCCCCACCCTTACTACTACTACTACTACTACATTTGCAATGAATGGTCATTGCATAATATACTATTCAGCAGCTAATAATGAAATAAAATTTCCGAAAACTTATTTCTTTATGAGATACCAAAAATACGCAATTTTATCCCGATTTAAACGTTTTTGTGACACATAGGGTTTTTCTGCTCTTAATGGTTAAACGAAAAATTAAATCATACCACTGCTAGCCTAAAAATAAATTGCTTATCATTATTTTTGAGACAAATAAAAAGGAACTGAAGTATACAAATTTTATTTAAAAACATACAAATATGACAAATATGTGGTTAATCACATATTCAAAAAGTAGCTTAATAACTATTTTCTTCTATTAAATACCTATTAAAACATATTTACAGCAGTGCCTTCACTGGTTTTGAAACGTTACCAAGTTAGTATACTTATCGAATGGGGAAGAGCCGTCGGTCGTCGACCTCCAATGCTCTCAATCTATTGGTGCAGTTACTTTACTACGTGCATACTATAAATATTTTGGGGGTAAAACAAGGCGGAACCAAGGGAAGCGGCATTGTCAGATTGACATGTAAGAACTTCAGAACCGGTTTTTGATGAATCAAAAATGGGGAAAATAAGTATTTAGTGTTATAATTTAATATGAAAAAAGTACGTACAGTAACTCGTAAACTTAAAATTTGGCAACGCTACATCTATCGAGCATAGAATTTGCCTCAATGTTGGGGGAAAACAAAGAACCATTTGTCCCGTCTCTTCGGGTTAAATGTCTTTGGATGCAACCTTGCGATTACATCCAGATTATTGAAAACCACATTTTATATGCATCTCTCGTTTTAGTAATCTACAACTAACGTCAAATTGCTTACCTCCCCATTTTCTGGTGGATCACCATTTCCAAACGTAGACGTGACTACCAATAACAAACCTTCATGTTCTATGCTGGATATATCGTAGTCAGCCATGCAGTACACTTGGGCATTAAAGGCGTGCCCGAAAATTTCACCCAACTTCTTGGCGTATCCCTCAGATTTGCCCGTTTCTGTTGCATAGAGGACTGTCGCTTTGATTCGTCGAGAGAGCGCTCGACCAAAGAGTTTTGAAGTGAATTTAACGGCTCTGAAAATATTAAAATAACGTTTAAATAATAATATTGTAACAAGCAAATTTTATAGGCGACGTAACTTTGGAATAGGCGAGAACGTAATAACCCTGCAAGGCTAGTGGCGCGCGGCGAGGGAATCATGAAATTATATAATTAGGCGGAGTGTACTTGGTAGGGTTTAAGGTGAAAATATTAGTGGCTGTAATAATATTGGCTATATAAAACATGTTAGTAAAAATGGTTGTTTACAATATTTTCGGTTACCTTAGATTATTATTTGGCTTTTTACAAATCTCTTACTCAGCGCTTTGTAGGATAACCTTACATGTGGGCCGATATATTACCAGTAAAATTACACTATACTCCCCTTGGACGTTGCGTTTTGCACCTGTCGTGAAGGCGCATTTGGTTCGATCAACTAGAGATCCAAATCCCGACGATATCGATCTCTGATTTATGGATGTAATGGACATTTTCCCGCACTTATTTCAGTTTTGAAATATGCTAATATTGACCTTTTTATTTTCTTATTTTTATCTCTAAAATTGTTAATTAATCTTGCCCCTAAAATCATTACCATCCTTTTCAACTACACTATTTCTATTTTAATATGCGGCGATAGAAAAATGATGTTTCTAGTCGCATGCGGCAAAGTACCACTTACCGAACTTGTTTTAAATTCACACAGTGATGGCAACTTTGCGGCAATTTAACACTGCAACGTTCTTAATAAAAGACAAATTACGTTAGCCAGGGTTATGTTAAATTAATGTGAATTCATCGCTTTTATAATTCCAATCCCAAACTGCTTTTTTATTTAATTATACCTTTTAACGTAAATTAGTTAGGACTATACGGGCATATAAAAAAGAGTAATTTCTTACCTAGCAATTTGTTTGAAATTAAATTTCCTTCGCGGCTTCTTGCTTTTTCCGGAATCGCGTCCTTTCTTCCAGATGTGACATTTCCATGCCGGATCCTGAAAAAATTTTACATTAAAATTAATAATTTCGAATGTTTTCTTAACCCAAGTGTATAATTATTAACTTTCATGGTTGGTTATCTGAAGAGAATGAAATGTATTTATTATAACAGACGAGGACAAATAAAGAAGTTTAAAATAACTGCCAAATATTTTTATCCAAACAAGCATCCTATTTTGTAATAATGTGATCTAGTTTTGCCTCTGCCTATATCTGATTGCGTCAAATCCATTAAGTATTTTCTAAATTTAGTACTTGTTGTTCTCGTCCCTCACTAGTTTGATAAGTGCCTTGTTTCCAATTTTTATGATGACTAAATGGACCTGAACGTTGAATTTGCACTTGATAATAAGTTACGTATAGTACCAACACCTCCCTAAGTACTAGAAAGTGTTGGTATAGTATGCCCTTATGTGATTTATATTTTTACTTTGCTTCTTATTTTTTCATCATTTCCAAATAATAATTTTGTTGCCAATATTTCTGAGTGAGGAACATAGGAACAAGGTTTCTAATCTAAGATTTAACGCTCGTGGGATAACCAATGTTATCCGGCACACCCTGCTAGATAACTGACGAGGCTCTGACAACCGAATATTTGCCGGAATAAGCAGACCCCTCTTGCTGGCCAGCAATTCGGGTGGATGAGCCGATAAGAGTAAGGGCACTCACTTGTCCTAGAGTTGAAAAATCATACCTTAAGGCGGATAAATTAAAGAAAAATGATCAACGGCATGTGGATGCAGAAAGCAAGGGGAAACCACTGCATTAAAGATTGTAAGAGTATCCTTAGTACAATCGTACACAGTAATCATGAAGATGTGCAAAACGAAATATTGCGGAGTTAATAGTTCTCCAATCCTATCTCCGAGGGCAACAGTGGCGAACAAATTTATGAAAGCAGCAGCTGGCAGTATGAAGATCGAAACGTGGAATTCAAGAAGTATGTTTGCATCAGGAAACTGGACAACATTGTTGAGACTAAATGTAGATATTCTGGGGGTTAGTGATGTGAGATGAACAGGAAGTGGCAGCTGCGCAACAAGTGACGGCACATTCTAATACTCTGGGAGTAGTGACCCGAAGCATTTGTATGAAGTTGGAGTGATGTTAAATAAAGGTTTTAAATTGTATACCTTACTCAGACAGAGTCACGATGCTTCAACTTAAAACACATGCAGGAAATATGATCATTATACAGACATATGCATCAACAGCGAATAAGAAGGACGAAGACGTTGAAGATTTTTATGCTGAGCCGATGATATCTTTAGAAGCATAAAGAGTAATAATATCAAAGTAGTAATCGGAGATATCAACGCCAAAGTAGGCAGAGCCAAGGTCGAAGAACACACAGGGAGTTTTGACCTGGGGGAACGGAATAATAGAGGGGATTGACTGGTAGATTTCTGTCAAGTTAGAGATCTCATGATAACAAATGCCTTCTTCAAAGTACCAAATCCCCTGCAGATAAGCCAGGAAATACGGTTAGAAACCAAATAGACTACATCCTCATTAAAAAGCGCTACAAGAACGCAGTCAAAGCTGCAAAAACATAACCAGAGGCTGACATGAACTCCAACCACAACCCCGTTATAGCTAAACTTAATATAAAGACAAAAAAGATTAGAAAACGTCTCAACAACTACATAGCCCCAAAACTCCTTAAGAATCTTGAAATCCATGACACAGTTAACAAAGAGACATTAACACATCGAATGAAGTCAGTGTGGAGGAAGAGTGGAAGCAAGTTTAAGCTTGGTTAGAAACAATAGCTAAAAACATCTAACTAGAAAGGGAACCAAGAAAAAGCCCTGGATAACATCAGAAATTTTATTCTAGATCTTATGGAAGAGAGAAGAAAGAGTAAAGACAATAAAGATGAGTACAAAACACTACATAAGACAATACAGAGAAAAATTAAGGAAGCAAAAGAAGAATACCTAGTAGCCCAATGTGAGAAAATAGAAGTACTAGAAAGGAAATATGACAGCTTTTACATGCACAAAAGGATAAAGGAAATGGCTGGATGCAACAAGGTCAAGGCAGCTAGTAATAATATCAAGGATTCAAATGGACATATAATAACTGACGTGGAGGACAAACTTGAAAGGTGGAAAGCATATCTGTCAGAACTCTTCGATCATGAAAGAGCTCCAAAACCGGTTTTAGAATCAAGCAATATGCACCTAAACATATTAAGAGTAGAAATAGTATATGCTCTGGAAACTATGAAATCCGGGAAAGCTGCTGGTCCTGATCAAATACCCATACAGCTTATCAAACTCTTTGATGATGATGTGACTGATATCCTGCTGAACCTTTTTAATCGCATTTATGATAAGGGAGAAGTTCCTGAACAATGGCTAACATCCATTCTTGTGCTCGTATCCAAAAAACGAAATCCAAGAGAACGCTCAGATAATCGCACTTATGGGCCACACTTTAAAGTTGTTCTTGAAGATCATCCACAAACGAATTTACAGGACACTCGAGGAAGACATAAGCAACACACCATTTGGATTCCGCGAAGGACATGGAACACGAGAGGCGCTTTTCGGGATTAAGGTTCTTTTCCAGCGGTGTCTTGATATAAACCAAGAGGTGTATGCGTGTTACATCGGTTTCGAGAAAGCCTTTGACAAAGCGAAACATGACAAATTACATCGGCTGCTCATCAATAAAAACTTTGACTCAGACGATGTTAGAATAATTAGTAATCTATATTGGGGCCGAAAAGCTAATACAATGGTAGAAAACCAATCAACTGAAGAAATGGAGATTCGTCGTGGTGTGAGACTAGCTTGCATCCTAGCTCCGCTTCTCTTTAACTTATATAGCGAAGCTATTTTTAGGGAAACCTTAGAAGACGAGTCAGTGGGAATAGTTATAAATGGAGAAGAAGGATGAGGATGCTTCGTTGTTACGTTTTTTCCTCGCTTTTTTATGAAGGAGGCGTGAACCCTCAAGAAAAACCACATGGACAAAATGCAGCCGTTTGACATGTGGTGCTACCGTAGAATGTGGCGTATTCTCTGGACCGATAGAATTACTAATGCCCAAGTGCTGAACCGGATGCAGAAGGAGTGCGAAATAGTTAACACCATATAAAAGAGAAAGCTTCAATATCTGGGTCATATAATGAGAGGACAGATATACACACTTCTACGAGTGATAGTTCAAGGAAAGATTAGTGGAAGGCGGAACATTGGCAGACGCCGGACGCCGTGTGTCCTGGCTAATGAACCTAAGGGATTGGTTTATGTTCAACAGTTCAGAGCTGCAGTCAGCAAGGTCCGGATTGCTGTGATGATAGCAAGCCACCGACAGGAGATGCGCTATAAGAAGAAGAAGATTCTTACTTTATTTTATAATTGCTTCTTCAAGATGGAAGTCATTTGCGGACAAATATCACCATAAAATGCTTTATTATTCGCTTTAGCCGAAGTAGCATTCATTTCTTCAAATACAGTTTTTGTGGCCAACATTTCCGTGATCATGGTAGTGTTTTACTTTGCACCAGTCATAGAAACCACACTTTGGTGACACTATCGGTCGACCAGCCCTAGTAATATGTATTCCGAACTTTGATATTATTGATAGGGGATTCATAAATACATCTTTATAGAACTGCTTTTTGTGCATTAATATTAAAGATGGTCATAGCGCGTGAGAAAAGGTTGTTTAGAAAACTTGGACTGCATTTTTAGTCATCCTACTGAATGTGCCTGCTGCGATTTGGGCGGAACCTTGGCACGTAACTATCCGGTACAGGAGTAAATTGGGAAGCACGTCAAATAATGAAAAAATAATTGAGTTCCTGCACAGAGAATTTATTTAAGGCAAATGGGATTTGTCAGGTCTAAATATCGGGTGATAACAGGGGACTGGCTAGTTTTAACTTTCTATTATCTCCACCAATAGAAATCGAGCTGGGAACATTGTGTGGTGTTGCGTTTGAAATACGCTGAAATACATCCCGCATCTTTTATCGAACCCATTTTAGAATTTCAGCCACTATCTTGTTATTGCCTTTAGTATATTGTTTGCTTGCTGCCTGGTTTCACTTTGTACCTGGCATTGCCTTTTTGTTTTTTCATGTCCCGCCTTTTTGTAATTCTACATGGAGAGTTGCTCAATTTTCCTTGCCGGCACTTTCTCTTGTCCATTATTTGAGTTAGTTTGGGTTAGCAGATATAAAAAAACCTTCAGAGGTAAAACAGTGATTTTCGTTTCTCTGTGTATTAAATATGTTGATGCTTTGCAGGATTTTTGTTGCGCGCGTGGTTATCCGTCGTGTAGGCGTCTCAGTTCTATTTGGAGTCCATTGTGTTCGATGGTATACGTTTCCTTCTGGGATTGGCCTGAAAAGCTGCTCAGGAGTCCCGGGGAATCGAAGAGAAGCTGTTTTCAGAAATTTTCTTTTTCCTTTCAATTGATATACTTCATTTTATGTTTAAATAAAAGAACATGGCTATTTATTACAGAGTTTATCAGCTCACATGCAGTTTGGTCAGAGAGAGTTAATAAGCTTAGTTTATTGCTTTTGCTTGAAAATAGGAATGTAGGTTTTGGAGAAATTGCAAAATGTATACGAATTTACTAATAAACAACAACATGAACGATTAATTTTACATGATGAGTAATATTTAAAAAAAGATAATATGATTCATTAAAAGAAAGTGGGAGTTTTTAAGCAGACGTCAAGGGTAATTATTGTGGGTAAGCCTTGCGTCTTTGAAGATAGCGTAGTGCTACGATTTATGGTCGAAAAGTTTAGTTAAATTGAATAAATCTAATATATTAATAAATTACTTATACGGCTTTGGTATAGCCGTATTGACTTCATATAACATGTACAATGGTCTGGGTTATATACAAATGTACAGAGTTGGTGTTAATTGGAATAGCAATACTAATATGAATCATGAAATCAACGATTACAACTTACATTAAACATGTAATTTAAGTCGATAATATATTATTATGATATAGGGTGTATGACACACAATCAAAATGTATGTAATTATAATGGTTTACATGGGAATACATACGAGAGTATGTAGATTATAAAATACGGGATAGGGCACAAGACAAT
>MU185573.1:14559-45093 GCA_016904865.1 Pissodes strobi
TGTATACAACACTTCAATCATACCATAGATTACAACATTATTTTTATAAATCAGTATATATTAAAGAGCATCACTAAGTATATATTTGAGTAAATTACTCTAGAAAGTTGTGGCATCCCTGTATATGTATATATCCGTATTTATTTCTCTTGCCAATGAAAGTGTATGAAATCTACAACAGGCTACAGCATTTCTGTATAGATTTATATTTATATGTCTAGCTTTATCGATTACAAGTCACTGAAATAATTTTTATTACTTGGTGAGGGTACAACTACCTTAAATATCTATATATTCATATACTTAATAAAATGTTCTAAAATAAGCTGCTGATTTATAATATAGTCTATAAAGTCACTGAATTAATAATGTGTCTATCTATAAATTTATACGCTGGATAACTTACTCATCTCTTCAATTCGCACTGTTTATCTAACACTGTTCCTACTCCTGATTTAATAGATCGCGGTTTATTTTAGCCTTTTAATCGTATAACCTTAATTCGGTATTTCTAGGAAGAAACGTTTACACTTTTATGCTTTCGTTGTAAGCATCTTTTCACTTCTTTTATTAAAGACTCTATATTTACTTTACTTAATCGAGTTATGTTCATTGAGAATGCAAAAAGAATAGTTATTTATGCTTTTAGCTTGATTTATAATATTATTAACTTGTATTTTACTTAATTTTTTAAACCAGCAGAATTTAACTGCATCTTGGAATAAGAACTTGGAGTTTTACCGGAGAGAGACTGGTGTAGAACTTCTTACTGGTGCAATGGTAGAGCGCGTGTATTTTTCAATTTGTCACAGAAATCTTAAAACCAATAGTTTTTGCTCTTCTCATATATAATTATTCACTAAGTTCTTTATTTATATATTAAAGCTAATTTAATTTCACGTTAACTTAAGGCAATTCTGGAGTTCTGACTATTTAAATTAGATTTAGATTTTACTATCTAAGGTTTCGCGGGTGTTTCTTTTCTTTAATGTATGATAATCATGATATTACTAGTTCACATCCTAGTAGGATCAGGAAGTGTATGCGGAACATAATCATGTTTTGGGTAGCTTAGTCACTGGTTTTTTAACTTTTTTTTAAAAATAACTGATGATTATTAGTAATTATCATTGTTTACATAAGAATTGACTTGAATTTCACTTTACCCTAATGGAGTAGTTACCATTTCCTCTTTAGATTTAGTCGCTACTGTCAAGTATAATTTTAAGGAGCACTGAGTGCTGGGGGTACCACGGTATAAGCCAAAAAGAGTTTCAAATTACAACTTGGGGATTTTCTGAGTTGTGGCGTCGACAAGTTGGTGGTGCCTTTTAAATAAATAATAACTTGCACGCTTAAAATATTGTTCGTTGTGGCTTACTCACCTTCTCTAAATTTTCTCACTTTATTCACATTCAAATTCCTCCAAAACAACTATTAAATATAACTTTATAGTTTAAACACGCTGCATATGTAATTTGTAACACTGATATATTCACTTCAAATTAATTATAATTATACGAGTCTAATCATAATTGCGTATTATATTTCCTAATCGAATTCAATATATTCAAAAACGTGTTTAATAGAGTTATTATTATTCGTGATTTGGTTTACAATAATGGCAACTAATTGGTACAAATGTGTTTTTGTGAAATTAGGCAAATTTCGGAGCGTTAATCCAGTTCTAACTATTATTTGTGATGTATTGCGGCATTGTTCATATTATTCGATTTCGTTAAATCAAAATGATGTCATAAAGTTCAATTTAGCTTTAAAACGTCATTAGTGCGATTTGGATATCTATTTAGGAAAGTTTATATCCGAAGTGTTATAATTTGAATGTCAGGTCGAATGTTAATACATTATATTTCAAAACAAATTTGTATTGGTTAATTTGTCATTTTTTTTGCATAGATATGTTGCGCCTAAAATTATCTTGCTATTCCCGATTATGACATTTTCCTTCTTCTCTAATATACAGGTACTGTTTAAGAAATAATGGGCATAAAAATTATGAGTTCACATGTGCTTTAAATTTGAGCCTCATCAATGAAAGACCGATTAAACTGTGGACAGGTTGTGGAATTCAATACATCTTAGTTAGGGGAAAGGCCGGTAAGAATTCGCATCGGGCAAAAGCCATGCACTTGATTTTTGTTACGAACTGAAAATCACCCCGCAACGTGGCGCATGTAGATATATCCATCGATCCTGTTTATATTTGCCAACAAAACTTTTTGGCGATCGTAGGTAGAGACCTGCACGAGCTGGGTTAGCCCGGCCGCGCCTAAACCCGAACCCGGCCCGAAGGCGGGTTCAGGCCGGGACGGGCTGAAAGACGTCGGGTTTAAATTGATCCGGCCTCTACGAACGAATCCCGATTGGCCCCAGTAAGGAGGACAAAACAGGTTTGACCCAGTTTGGTTATCCCTGTGATACATGCAGAAGAGTGATTTGTCAGGAGTGTAATAAAACTCAAGCACAAGAGGTAAGAGTTATTCCAAGTCAAACTCGAACCTTAGTACTTCTTTGCCCTGACTGTTTGGTGAATTTTAAAACATTTCCAAAAATTCTTAAGCACGTTGAAACGCTTCAAAATGAACTGACCATGCTTAATAAAAAACTCCTCACATTAGAATCAAAAATTCCAGAGGTGCAATCTGATTGTGCTAATGCTGCGAAGGAGGTAACAAATATAACTTCTAAGCTTAATGGTAAAACTGGAGTCGTATTGAATCCCGAATTAATTCTTAACTCCGGCCATGAAACTATAAAATGTATAAAGGGGCATCTAGAAGAACAAGCTGCTCAAATTTATAACAAAATGGATGGACTAGTGAATGCAATCAAGGAGACAAACGTGGAATTGACACGAGCATTTACTGGTGCATCTGGTCAAGTATCTCTGGGTCATCGAAAAGAATTTGTATTCTGTGAGAGCGTCGGTGCCTGGTTCAGCTGGTAAAGATAAAACTCTGGAAAGGCCCTCGGAAAGGCTTGTTGATGATATTGTCACGAATTGTATTTTTTATCGGTGACGACACGCCTTACTTAGCGTGTAGGAGAGTAACTCAGATTTAGGAACGCACTACGTCAAGTTGAGAAGAGATAATAAAGGAGACACATCGATAAAAACAATAACAAGTTTATTTACAAACAAACTTAACAACGGTTAGATTGTATACTAATAAAGGCGTGTTTAAGATTATAGATGAATTAAGAGTTTACACTATACCCAATTAATATGAAATGCATGTCTTCTCGAGGGAGGCTTAGTTCAAAGTTTGTCTAGCAAGCGACGTCACTATTTTATTAATAAAGTTTATGTGAGCGGGTTGTCTTTTATTTAGGTATTTGTTCTGATATTTATAAGGTAAGACTTTTAAGTTTATCACAAATTGCTAAGGCACTTTCACTACTTTTTAAAACTCCCCAAAAACTATCCCTTTACTAGAAGTTCTAATACTTCATAAATTCGACTCTCTCTTTACTTTTTAGTAGCCCCCGAATGCCGTATACCTATGCATACATTCACCCAGGTTAGGTAAGGACCTGACAACCTTATACCTGTGTATAAGTGTTCTCAGTTATGGGGGTTGTGGGATAGAACAACTAGAAGTGGACGTACCTGTGTACTGTCCAGCGACCAATTGAGCGGTTTGAGAGACCCGAAAGTCTAATTAACTCGGCGTTTGCCGACGTATTTATATGTTACAAAATGCTGACGGCTGCATCATTAAGGATTAAAGTCGCTCCCATCGACCGCTCAAATTGTTTATAATTAACAGTGAATGTTTATATAACATTTTTCAAGTTCAAGTTCAAACTTGCGACAGGGTGTTATTTAATTAATGATTTTAATTAGTTCACAATATTGTAAATGTATGTCGAATAAAGCAAAGCATAAATGCTCCTACAGGTAAAATATGTTCTGGACCCGAACAACCAAAGCTGAAAATTGCTAACAAGAATATTGGAGAGAGGATAGCCAAGTTGGCATAAATTTATGTTTCAAATTTGAATGTAGATACTAGACCTGAAGATATAATTGCTGTATTGCATCCAAAGTATGCAAATGCATATCACTGTACAAAACATACATCGAAATATCGCAGTCCCAGGAGTTTGGCATTTAAGCTTGGTCTACCTGAAGAGCTAGAACAACAATATCTGTCTGATGGGTTTTGGCCTGATGGATGTTATGTCGATCAGTTTCAACCTCGTACACCTGATGGTGGCAGTGAAGCCCGAGAAATGTTCGGTGGCCGGAATTTTCAGAGGGGCCCTCGGCGACCGTACAGAAGGTAAATCCTAAGGCCGTATCAATTAGCCAGGATACGTTAAGTGTAGTACATATAAATCCCTGGTCTATGTGCAATGAAGTTTCACATATGAGGTACTTTGTTGAAGCATCTGATTGTGACATTGTCGCATTATCAGAAACATGGCTAAATTGTAATTTATTATCAGAATTTGATTTAATTAATGGTTTAGATTTTTTTCGGAAATACAGAGATGGTAGGGGAGGTGGGGTTACAATTTATGTGAAGTCTAAACTCAAGCCGACACTCTTTGATACTCCCAATTTCAATAATGGAATTAACCAACTTTGGATACGTTTTAAATATAATAAACAATAATTACTAACAATGGGGGTTGTTTACAGATCACCTTCTCTGCCATACTCTGCCATGAGTTGTTACATAATAATTTAGCACGAATATGTAACAGATAGAAGTCGAATAAAGTCGATGATTCCACCCTTAATACCTTGCGACTAATTTCCTATTTCGGCGTAAATATACCTTAAAAGAATTGTTGGTTGTCTACGGACGCGTTAAATATAATGCACTTTGGAACGTTTAATGAAAAGGGTTATTCTTGGAACGTTGCCAGATGTTTGATTGGCAAAGCGGTTGCCCTTTCATTTTTACGTGATTACGATTCAAACCAACAGGAAAATACATAATTAATTGATGTGCTGCCCTTGTCTTGATATTAAACGACTGTTTTTCGCTTTCGCGTTAAAAAATACGCAGTCAAGATATGTTATTAAATGCGTATATTTCCTAACTTGGCAACGTCGCTCGAACTGCTCCGCAGTATTTAATATATGGTTTTAACAAGGAAAAAAACCGACTGGAGCTAAAGGTACGTTTATGATCGAATCGACTGAATGCGTCGAATAGACTTGGTGTTTGAGTTTTAAATGGCCGCCGTTCGGAATGAATTGGTTTCTGTTGTCTGGTCAGTTTTTATGATGGATTCATCGTTGGATTTCTTTGTTCTGTCAGCAATGTATAATATCATACAACCTTAGATACGTTTCATTGCATATTGTAGATGTTAGTAAATTTGGCGACATCGGCTGCTGTAGTTTGCGTTTGATTACAGGACAGTGTGGAACGGGCTTATGGTTCGAGTTTTTTTCTAGCTTTTTAACATCGAATTTCACGAGCTACTTGCTGATATTTGGCTTGATATCGTCCTCTTTCTTCAGAAAACCTTCTTAGGAGGTAGTGCGTTCGCCTGATAAAAGTTTGAGAATTTGTAATTCGCCCTAAATAGGGGATTATATACTTATATTTCGGGTATAAAGTGGCGAAGTTACTAGATTGCTCTAGTTTATGGCTTGACTGTGGATGGGCTGGTTTTTGCCTAAAGTCAAGATTGGATTACTAACTTGCCACGTGCAGTGTATTCTGGAACAAAGTACGCCGTGCCCTTCTTCGAGGAATGTCTGTAGAAGAGAGCGTTTGCTCCCCAATTCGTCATTACCATCGAAAAACCCTAAGTAGTTAGGTTTTTTTTTGTACGGGAGCCAGTTTTTCCGGGGAGCCTTTTTCCTGGGAGCCTATTTTACTGGGAGCCAGTTTGTTGGAGCTATTGTTTTTGGCTGGAGCTGTTGTGCTTGGAGTTGTGTATCTGGAGCAAGCTATTGTTGTTTGGAGCGAGCTTTGCTTGAAGAGAGATTTAGTAGCTAACCAAGGAGCTGCCATTCAGTACGATTGGTTGTGGTTTATTGGTACCAACTATAGCCATTACCTCAAATGCCACTGAGAGTTTATGGTCCCAAGGTGCATGGCTGAAGTCCGCGTGCAGAAGGCCGTAGGTGATATCGGCGAAGACCAGTTAAGATAAGTTTAGGTTATATTTGTGATCCTTTCGGCATAATGTTAGTGCCGTGTCACTGATATTTTCACGCGTGTATTTTCGGCGTGTTATTGATATTTTTCAGCGTATATTAGATTGCGTGTTTTAGAGTTTTCCGGCGTTGTATCATATCGCGTGTTAAGTTTTCTGCGTGGTACTGATATAACTATACTCGGTACTGTTTGGGTGTAAGCATAGCTTACCTATGTAAATCTAATTAACTGCTGAATCTACTAGTGTGATTCTATTAATGCTCATGTTTTTATGTATTACCTTTCTTTGATCTTACAATTTGATTTATTGACTATTCAGTTTAAATAATTTTACATAACGGTATTTTATACTCTGAATCAGTAAGGTTTATTCATGTACAACTGCGAGTCGTCTACCATGGTAAACGCGCCCAAAGTTTAGTAGCTACTATTAGACGGATAACTGTGATTATTGATTAATTTGTTGGACTTGGTTTGATCTTATAGATTATAGAAGCGTGCCTAATAATTGTTCGATCATTCTCTATCTCATTCACTTCTAGTATAACGCAATTTCAATTCAAATTACTGTCGATATATTTATGAGCATATAGGTTATTAATCGCTTCCAAATTAAGATCTTTTACCTTTTGTTATATGTTTATATCATTTTGATTACTGTCAAACCTAACGAACGCCAATAAAATTTAAACCTGCACGAACGTGACCGTTTTTTATTTGCTCTGAAATCCATCAACCAAACAATTGTATTTATCAGTCGTCTGGATTTTAAATCGCCCTTTGGTAGCGGATAATCGTCGATTTTGGATCGCCCTTATGGATTCTTAAGACCGAGGATCTTCCTGTTTGGATCTGCGGATTTGGATACTTCAAACTGGTGGCGCCCTGGTCAAAAGTAAGTAATTGACCCACTCCCATGCTGACGAGCAAGTCGGAGCACACATGTTGCGCTGGCCGCATCCTTAAGGGTAGGTATCATCTGATTCATTATATCTCGCTAACACATTGAAAGGGTTTTACGCGCAACACAGTTGCCTAAATGATGTTTTTGCTGCGGCTGTTTGTGACTGTGATGTTTTGGTATGTACTGGAGATGTTAATGTAAACCTTTTCTATGGCAACTCTGTAGAATTTAGGTTTCTTAATGATATTTTAGAAAGTTTTCGGTCTAACTTTTAAATAATATAAATCTAGTCAAAAGTTATGGTGTTGTGCCTTGTGAGCCAGTTTCAACAGATCATGAAGCAGTATTTTATACATTAAATGTGATAAATTAAAAATAAGTAACAATTCTGTGATAAAAGTTAAAGATTTAAGACTGGCACATTCTGATCAGTTCAGGGCAAGTTTACAACAGGTAGACTGGCATAACCTATACTATTCTAATGACATAGATATGAAAGTTGAAATATTTAATGAAAATATTTTGTCCCTGTTTGATGTTTACTGTCCTCTGTCCTTTAAAACCACTGAAACAAGGAGGGTCTAAACCATTGTGGTTAACACATAATTAAAAAAAAAATAATGCGTGTGCAAGGACCAAATAAAACTAAGGATTTTTGGAAAAAGATCTCTAATTGGAAAGTTATTAACAATACAACTGCGGAAATTTCTCCTAATCTAAAGGATCCAACTCTTGATGCTAATTATTTTCTGGATAGTGTGTCTCAAATACAGATTAATCCAGTAAATTTAGATACATTTCTTAGTTCCTCAATCGATGGGCAACGATTTCATTTAAAACTAGTCTCTGAAAATGAAGTTTATAAAATAATAAACAGTATTGAAAGTAATGCTATTGGGGTAGATGAAATCTCTATAAAAATGTTAAAAGCTTGCATTCCTGCTTGCCTAAAACCTTTGGTCAACATTACTAATAACTCGGTATCTTCTGGTTGTGTCCCTGACATCTGGAAAAAAGCCCTCGGGACTCCAGTGCCCAAAGTGAACAATCCAACCAATATTAATGAACTACGACCAATTAGTATTTTGCCAACTTTATCTAAATTAATTGAAAAAAATGAGTTCGGTTCGAAACACCTACAGGTGTACATCGAGCGGTTTATCGGTTCTCTCACGGTGACTTATCAGTTAATCGGAATTTGTTTTTTTCCGGCCCATTGTGAATAATATTCATACTTAGGTTTTATTTGGATATTAAAAATAAAATAGCACTAGCTTATTGTAAGTAGATTCATATTATTAATTAAACCCCTCGATGCCTTCATAAATATGACTGGCATCGACGGGGTCGAATCAGGTGGCGGAAGGCCACCTGATTGGGTAAATATAACCCAGGATGTCGAAATGAGTAGTAAATCAGACCAAAACACAGGCGAAAAAGTTTTATCAGACAGGATTAAAAGAATTAATGTTAATAATAGATTTGCGAATGATAGTCCAGGTCCGTTTAACATTTTTGTTGAACACAAATACCTTAACTTGGGGCGTGTGCATCCCATGAAATTGAGTGAAATGTTATTAGAGCTGGGTGATGATGAAAAAAATATTAGTGAACTTTATCCTGTAGGAAGAAATTTAATTAAAATTGAAGTGAATAGTGCCAACGCCGCTAATAAAAATGTTGCTAGCCAGTTTTTTGATAAACATGATTTAGTCGCTTATATTCCCTTAAATTTGACTCATAAAAGAGGCATTGTTCGTGGCATTGATACTAGTTACACAGAAGATCAATTATTACTAATGATTAAATCACCTATCGACGTCCTTAGTATTGAAAGAATGTATCGCAGAGTTAAAAATAAAGAAAATGACGCTAAATTTATTCGCGTTCCGAGACAGATTGTTAAAATCACATTTGCTAAAGTAGAACTTCCCCATTTTGATTTTTTCGGAAAGTTAAGATGCTCCGTTGATAAATACTATACACCAGTTATGCAGTGTTTTTCTTGCCTTAGATTTGGGCTAGATATCGATGATGAACCTTGTAATGATTGTGTTAAAACGTGCGTTCATTGTAAGACGGTAAGCCATTCAAGCCTTGATAAAAGCTGTCCGATGTTCTCGAAACAAAAACGTATAAAGGAGTGTATGGCTCAATTAAATATTCCTTTTAAAGAAGCGGAAAAAGCTGTAGTTAGCCCATCATATGCCAGTTTGATTTCTAAAAATAGATTTGCGCCATTACTTAACTCTAACACGGAATTTCCGGGGCTTGCCTGTAAAAAAAATAATCCTATGCAGCCTACAAAAACCTATACACAAGAATCCTTCAATGACGGTAATCCAAGTAAGAAACGTAGAATTAACCAACAACAGCCACATTTTACTCAAAATAAAAGGGATTATCACTGGTCTTTTTCCGCCACAAAATCGATCTTTTGTAGATATTAAATATCAATTACTAAGCGAGCTCACCAAACATGTTTCTTCAGCATTTAAATCCTCTAGCGTCTCCAACACATACTTAAAAAATGTGGTTTCTGATCAAAATCTGCAAAATATTCTTAATAATTTGGTTACAGACATTTTTAACACTAATAACCTTCAACGCCAATCTTAAAATCGTTCAGTGGAATGCCAGATCGGCATTCACGAATCACAAATTTCTTGAAAATTTATGTGAAAACACACACTTCGATATCTGTTTATTATGTTAAACATGGTATAAGCATATACCATATTCGTCTCTCAGGTTATAACATAACACGTAAGGATAGGGCTGATGGTAAGGGCGGCGTTGCCATTATTGTTAGAAATAACTTGGCATACAAGGTTATTAATTTTGACCAACGCACTAACAAATCTCTGGAAGCCTGTGGCATTGAGGTTTTTATAGGGAGAGAGGTTGTTTACTTCGTCTCCTTGTATCGCCCTCCCAATGTCAACGTAACCTGTAATGAATATTTGGAAATATTTAATAGGGTATCTCAAAGCTGTGTTATTGGGGGTGATTTTAATGGGCATCACAGCCTATGGGGCTCCACATATAATAGTTTAGCTGGCATAAAATTATTAGAGGCCATTGACCAATCACCGAACCTCATTGTACGAAATGATGGCACAGCTACCAGGCACTGTTTCAATGGTGCATCTGCAGTCGATATTACAATAATATCATCAAACTTATTAAATAAATCGCAATGGGATGTTCTTGAAGACACTTACGGTTCTGATCATCTTCCTGTTATGATTGAAATTAACAAAGATACCTATAATTATGAAAATTCTGATATTTATAAGTGGTCTCTTAAAAATCCTAACTGGAACCTATATGAAACTGTAATTGATAATAAGCTAGCCCATATAAATATTGTTAACAATGTTAATTTTTTATTGAAAAAAGTTATAGATGCAATTACTGAGACAGCTGATTTGATATTTAAAAAAATTAACATTTCCTCTAACAAGAGGCATTCTCCTCAATGGTGGGACGCTGAATGCTCACAAATAGCTTCAGAACGTTCTAAAGCCTTTAAAAACTATAGAAAACATATCAATTTAAACAATTTTCTAAAATATAAAAATATTACTGCGCAGTCAAAACGCCTTTTTAAACAAAAAGCCAGAAATAGCTGGTCAAAGTTTAAGTTCCCAAACCAATCCTTCATTAATATGGAAGAGAGTAAATTCCATAAGTAAAGGTTTGTCCATCAACTTAACCAATAATTTAACTGAAGAAGGAGCTGAAATTTCAAAAAAAAATTAACGCCAGATTCTGTGCCCAATCACTTTGAGGGACATCAAATTCTAAACAACCATCCTTTAAGCGAGAGCATATCAGTCACTGAATTTAACATTAATATTAAATCAAGTAAAGATACATCACCAGGCCTCGATGGTATAATTTATGCTATGATACAAAACCTACCTGTTAATGCAAAAAAAATACTCTGTTTGGCGTTCAACAAAATTCTCAGAAATAGTCACGAATGTACGGCTTTCAAAAGAGTCATTGTTATACCTATTAACAAACACGGTAAACCTAACGAATTCAGACCAATCTCTTTGATGTCATGCATTTTCAAAACATTTGAAAGAATTATCAAGACCCGTCTTGAATGGTGGTCGGAAATTTCTGGTGTACTACCTAGACCCAACCAATTGACGGTTTTCGAAGAGGTAATGGTGTAACTGACTGCATTGCTCATCTAACATTGGATATCCAAAATTGCTATGCGAATAACGAGTATTTGTCTGGTCTGTTTCTGGATATCTCCAGTGCGTATGACAACGTTGATACTTCTATTCTCATTAATAAAATGATAGCACTTAATATCCCTAGATTTTTCGCCGTTAATGTTCTTAAAACTTTTAGTAATAGAGTGGTGTTTCTTCGTCTAAACAATAAACTAATTGGACCTAGAGTTGCAAACATGGGACTTCCTCAGGGCTCTGTTTTGAGTCCATTTCTCTTTAACCTTTATACCGCCGATTTCTTTACATTGTTTCCCGAAGTTAGTATCCTTCAATACGCAGATGATTTTTGCCTGTACACTACAAAAAAAAACTTGAAGAATGTATAGAAACTCTTAGCCTTATTATGGACCGGTGTCAAGCGTATTTCTTTGACAGTGGCTTAGAACTGTCCGCATCAAAATCTGCAGTCACAGTCTTCACTAGGCACAGACTCGCATATCGGGAAACCATACAATTAGGGAATGTGGAAATCGCTTGGAAAAATAGTTTTAGGTATTTAGGTGTGGTACTGGATCAAAAGCTGACATGGGAAGATCATATAAATAGTATTATTGGCAAGGTCGAAAAAAGTCGTAACCTTTTAAAGGTCGTCACCAGACGGTATTGGGGAGCCGACCCTAAGGTATCGTTAATATTTTATAGAGCATATGTTAGAGCCCTCATCGACTTTGGATCAATTTCGTATGGATCAGCCACTAAATGTGGGCTTTTAAAAATCGATCGTCTACAGTACAAGGCTTTACGAATTATTACTGGGGCCCTTTCCTCTACCCCAACAAATGCACTTTTAGCAGAGTCTGGTGAACTACCTCTATCTCTGAGGAGACTTCATCTTGCTGAGACATTCATTGTTAAAAACATATTTGTACAAAACGGTTTTTTGATTGACAAAATCTACCAGGTATCACTAGACAATCTAACAAATAGTTACTGGATGCACAAAAGCTCACCACCTCTAGCTGATGCTCTTATTGAGACTACTAAATTTCGAGAAGAAGTTGTTAAGTACCCCAAGCTCCCCTTTTTTACTGGCAAATTTAACAGTATCTTGTTTAACATAGACACGTTCTTTCCTCAGTATACAGAAAGCCATGAAATGAATAACAATATAATCAGTAATATCACAAACAAGATACAAGACGCCATCTCTTAATACACGGATGGATCAAAGACACCAGAAGGGGTTGGGTGTGCATTTTATATTAAAGACAATAATTATGGAGAATCCTTTAGAGTAAATTCCAATTCCTCCATTTTCAGTGCGGAGGCTTATGCGATAATACAGGCACTTGATTACATAATTCTGAATAAAACTTCTTCGCACTTTTTGATATTCACCGATTCCATGTCCTGTATTCAGGCAATTTTTTTTTTCATGGCAGTGGCACACACACTAAAGGTAGATCCTATGGCGCTCGACGAGCGGTGTGCGTGCGAAGATGCCGATTGACACGGTTCTTGAATATTTGTAGGTTGTAATTAGTGGGAAACAGATGTCCTGGAAGTGAGTTCCACAGTGATGCAGTGCGCCAGACAAAGGAGTTCTGGTAAAGCGATGTTCTAGGTGTTTCTAGTTGTACGACGAACTGGTGCGCTCCTGCCGTCTGTCGGGACTGCCTGACAGGAGTTGCCAGGGGCGGGATTATGTGGGCCAAATCCTGGGAACATCTGCCGTGAAAGTATCTGTAAAACAGAGACATCTCGGCCACATGTCTGCGATGTTCCAGACTATCCAGATTCCGGGTCAACTCCGGATCGCCGACGAGACGCACAGCCCTCTTCTGAATGGAATCCAGCAGCTTTAGGGTATGCTTTGGTGCGGCACCCCAGATATGTGAGCAATATTCTTAGCACGGTCTTATTTGCGCTTTGTACAGCAAGAGCAACTGCTGCGGTGTATAGAGTTTTTTGTTGCGAAATAGCGCACCAAGCTTCTGGGAGGCTGATTTTGCGATGTTAGCAACATGGTCATGCCATGACATATTGCTGTTGACCGAGACACCCAGCAGCCCGATTGACGAGGATGAATGAATGGTCGATCCTGCCATAATGATGTCAGGGCCCGCTGTATTGGCCCTCTTAGTAAACGTTGCTGCTTGGGTCTTTGCTGCATTGAACTGGACCAAATTTCGGACGCCCCAAGTTTGAACTTTCTCCAGGTCTTGATTAATTGCTGTAATCTGCTCCTGTCTGCGGTGATGAGTCTCAGTCGCTGGTAAGGGTTTTTCTGATCTAAAGTGGGAGACAAGGGTACTGTCATCTGCAAAACTGTAAACAGGATTATTCGTTTCGATCAGCAGGTCATTAATATAGATGAGGAACAGAGTTGGTGAAAGTATTGCGCCCTGAGGCACGCCCGCGTTGATGGTGAATGTGTCCGAGATGTGTCCATCGACTGCAACGTGTAGGGATCGGTTCTTAAGGAAACTGGCCAGCCAGCTGCAGAGAGAGGCGGGCAGTCCCAAGGACGGCAGTTTGTTGAGCAGTCCGTCATGCCAAACTCTGTCGAATGCCCTTGAAATATCCAACGCAATCGCTCGAGACTCTCCGTAGTTTTCAATTGCCCTACTCCATATATGAGTGACATAGGCCAATATATCTCCTGTCGATCTCTCTTTGCGAAAGCTGTATTGATTATCGCTGATTATTCTGTTGCTCTCGAGGTACTTGAGTAGTTGCTGGTTGACTACACGTTCCATGACTTTGGAGATTATTGGAAGCAAGGCAATCGGGCGATAGTTTGAGGGCGTGGTTTTCTTGCCCTTTTTTGGAACAGGTTGCACTCGAGCGACTTTCCAAGAGGATGGGTAAATCCCTTTTCTGTAAGAAAGAGAAAAAAGCCTGGAAAAAACAGGTGTTAGTTCGTTGGCGCAGTTCTTTAGCACGATGGCAGGTATTCCGTCCGGTCCTGATGCCTTTTGCGTATCTAGTTCTTTAAGGATTTTGCGAATATCACGATGAGAAAACTTGACTTCTGCCATGGTGGTGTTGATGTTCGGTATAGTGGGGAGAGTCTTGCTTTGGGGCACGTCTAAGGTAGAGTGCGATGAAAACATTTTGGCGAGCATGTTTGCTTTTTCCTTGGCTGTAGTCGCCGTGATGCCACGTTCGTCCGTCAAAGGTGGGAGAGACGTTTTTGTAAAGTTGTTACTTACTGCCTTTGCTACCGACCAGAAATTCCTGGAGCCACTGGGGCATTGCAAAAGTTTATTCCTGATCCTTTGATTGTGTTTGTTCTTAGTTTCGTCGATCACACGCTTGCACTCGTTTCTCACTTCGATAAAATAATTGCGATTTTCAGCGGTCTGATTTTGCTGCCAGTACTTATAGGCTTGCTGTTTCCTTCCTACGGCTCTTTCGCATCTTTTGTCGAACCAGGGCTTTCCTTTTGATGGTAACTTGATGGAATTTGGGATGTATGCTTCCATTCCTGAGGAGATTACTTGCATGATCTCTTCGCAGCAGTCTGACGGGTCGTCAGTGGCAAAGCAGACGTCGAGCCAAGGAAAATCTAGGTAAAACTGCCTTAGATCGTCCCAGTTTGCAGAATTGTAATGCCAGATTTTGCGAGGCAATGGTGGATCCTTCTGTATGAGTGGCAATTCACAAACCGTTGTAATAAGTTTGTGGTCGGAGGTACCTAATGGCGGACCAACTGTAACCTTGTACTGGTCAGGATTGGTGGTCAGAAAAAGATCCAGGAGGGCGGCGAATTCGCCCCTCTCTGAGATTCGAGTTGGTTCGTCTACAAGTTGAGTAAGCCCGCAGCTGATGGCAAATGCTTCAGCTTCTCTACCTTCGTTGTCGGTCTTATCTACCTTCGTTGTCGGTGAATGAATAACAAAACTAAAAACCTTTATAAAAATCCTCCAATTTTTGACATCTTTCAAAAACTAGTATTACTGGCACATTATAATATTAAAGTATCCTTCATTTGGGTCAAAGGGCACGCCGGTATCCTAGGAAATAATATAGTGGACAACCTTGCTAAGGAAGCCATTAGCAAAGACATTACAATATTTGGTCTACAATATTATGATGCTATTTCACAGTTGAAAAATGAAGCCAAGAATAAATGGAAAGTTAAATATGCAGAGTATGCTGTCAATAATCCGAACTTCTATACCAGAACCAATAGACATCTCGTTTCTAATCCCAGTCTACAAGAAACCAATTTAAATCGATGTCACTACACTACATTTATAAGACTAATCTTCGGACATGGCAATGTTAGATATCTATTAAACAAAATGAATTTGGTTGACAGTCCTTTGTGCGTCTGTGACAACTCAAGTGTAGACGATCTAAATCATTGGCTTTTTAGTTGCCTATTTAATCAGCGTGCATCCTGTTTTTTGTTGGAAAAACTTCCAGAACAAAATAAGCTACCGATCAACGCATGCAACCTGATGACTTTGTCTAAGCAAGACAAAATAATTCACAACTTATTGGTTAGGTTTGTGAGAATGGTAGAGCGAAAGCTTTAGAGAACTGAGTACCTTTTGTCTTACCCTATGTTCCCTGTCCCATTTTACCAATTGGTCCATCTCTTTGTTTGTTATTTATAAAGTCGCCTACATGGACCCCTATGGCGTGAAGCGTGTGTCCCAGTTCTATCCTATAATTTTGTCTCTTCTCAATTTTTATTTTGGTGTTATATTTGGTATGAATGATGGAATGTTTCATTTGAGTTTTAAATTTAAGTTATTGTAGTGGCTTAATGCACTCGATGCAAAGCCATAAACTAGACAAAAAAAAAATTGAAAAAAATTGTCAGAAGTCAATTGCTTGATTATTTATTAGGCAGAAACATTATCCCAAAATTTCAGTCTGGCTTCAGACCATATTATAGCTGTACGACAGATCTTTTAAAAATAACAACAGATATTGCCCTATCCCTGGATAATGGAAATTGTTGTGCCTTGGTTTTGATAGATATGACAAACGCCTTTGACACACTCAATATAGAACTCTTAATGGCAAAACTAAAGCACTATAATATTGAGGCAAATGGGTGGTTTAAAAGCTACCTTCACAACAGACAATTAGACTGACTAGTGATGAGGGTATGGTAATTTCTGGATGGAGGGGTCCCACAAGGGTCAGTGGTGTTGGGACCACTTCTCTTCATAGTGTTTGTGGCTGACTTTGTTCAGAAAATGAATAACTGCCGGTATCACAATATGTACGCGGATGATTTGCAAATATATCTGCCATCGGTGGTCGGTCGTCTGCCTGAGGCCTTTGGTTTGATTAATGCTGACTTGCAACGGATCTCTGATTGGGCTGACAAAAACTCAGTTTTTATTAATTCGAGTAAAACACAGGCAATCTTGTTTTCAAGAA
Source organism: Pissodes strobi (assembly GCA_016904865.1). Classification (NCBI taxonomy): domain Eukaryota; kingdom Metazoa; phylum Arthropoda; class Insecta; order Coleoptera; family Curculionidae; genus Pissodes; species Pissodes strobi. The sequence goes on from MU185573.1 coordinate 31,215, forward strand.
CTGAAATTAACTTAGCACCAAATAAATTAAATAATAAGGGTGTTGAACTGGAATGGGTAGATCAAGTAAAAAACCTGGGCCTTTGTATGGACAATCGAATGTCATTTAATGCGCATGTAAATAAGATTTGCCAACAGTCATATTATAAATTAAAGTCATTATATGAATTTAGGGATATTTTGCCCGCTAGTACAAAAAAATCCTTACAGAGAGTCTAGTGCTTAGTGTTGCTGGATACTTGAATTTTGTATATGGTCCTTTTTCAACTGAACAAAATAAATATAAAATCCACAAAATTCAAAACTACTGTGTGCGATTTACTAGAAATTTGTCAAGAAGGGCTCATGTAAGTGAGCATGCAAAGCAGGTTTATAGCCTTAATATGGCACAAAGAAGATTTTTGGGTATAAACTGCACTGTATATAAATTGCTTAATTTTTATGAATCAGAGTTTCTTATTCAAAGGGGAGATACACATAACGTAAATATTCGCTATAAGGCCGCACTGGCAATACCCCAGCATAAAACTGAATTTCTGAAAGGTTCTTTCATATATACTTCTGCTTGTATTTACAATGGCCTACCTGCAAATATTAAAGATTTAGGCATAGCGTCTTTTAAGTCTAATGTTAGAAAATTTTTGGAGACTAGTGATAGATTAATACGCGTGTGATTCTGGTATTTCCACCTTTGTATGGTTTATTTGTTGCATGCAATAAAGATTATTTTATTTTTATTTTTTTATATAAATACGAGTAGAAATACAAAATAAAAACGTATATCGAAGCCTAGCCTGCTTTATTTTGTGTTGTTTTTTATACTAATATATTTTGTTTACTTTAATAATAGCTGATTAGATACATTTGAATAAAATATTCTCGTTTTTGGGCTTCTTAACATGAATTTTATTCCCCTAAGTGCGTGTTCTTCCACAACGTTGTCATATAATTTTAATTTTTACATTTTCCAGAAAACAGTTAAAATACATTTTCGTTGCCGCTTAATCCCGTCTGCCATATGGCAGATTTTAAAAGCGACTTTTCGACCTTATCCTTCAGCTTCATTTTTTTGAGCACGGATATGGATTATTTATTTCTTCATTCAATAGGTTTGTATATTCTTAACTAATGATTCTGTAACATTATTAGTTTAGGGAAATATGTCGATTAGGGATGCCTAATCTTACAGAAAAATCCTAGATCTATGTGACCAAAAGCCCCTTGCAAATTAAATAAAGAATCCTAAACAAATTAAGTCAATTTCGGTATTTACCATATTATTATGCATTAAATTAAACATCTTTCTCACAATTTAACCGGTCTCATATCGTATATTTTAGGGTTTCAAAGATGCCAATGGTAAGTCTCCAATTTGGAGCACCATATACAGAAAACCTCCACTGACTGTAGAATGATATTAACTGTTATAATTTGGCGTATAAACCGATTATACCAATATCAATAAAGTTTGTTCGGTATCAAATCGGATGCGATAAATAAAATTTAATTTGGTCCAGTTTTAAGCCGAAATTGGGGATTATTACTCCTGTTTCAGAACTAAATAGGAAGAGGATTATGCAACGCGAATTTAAAAATCGAACAGATTATTTGAAAAATTTACTATATAGGACAATTTTGGCAAAGTAATTCTCAGTAAAAAAATTCATATAAACTTGTATACGAAAATGCCTCGTTGAAATGTTTATTTCCCATTTTCATAATGTACAGCATCGATTAACCTATTTGTTTAATCAACAGCCACGGGATGTGACCCATCAAATCCCATCGTCCTCCCCCAGGCTGGAGAACACCGAAGTACAAAGTCTGGAGCTGATCAATGACAGTTTGTGATAAGAGGGATTGCATTGTATTAGCTGGCAGGAACATCAATCTGGTGAGAGCAGTTTGATTACGGGGAGTGACGCCCTCGCCATTCCGAGTTGCCACGGGATGTGACCCATCAAATCCCATTCGTCCTCCCCCAGGCTGGAGAACACCAAAGTACAAAGTCTGGAGCTGATCACTAGGGAGTGACCCAACAAACCCTATTTTTACCCCTGTCAGACTAGGGCCACCAAAGGAAATAGCCTGAGGCCGATGCATCCAGTGGAAGCGGCCCTAGGTGGTAGATGCATACGCCTACTCGCATCGTCCGGTGAAAGACCACCCCACCAGAACTGGGAGGCGCTAAGTGGTTTTCCCGAATCACGTTCCGTTTCCGCGCTGGTGGTTCCGGGTTCCACAGTAGGAATATAATAATATGGACATGATGGTGCTTCCAGGATCAAAATATTCCGGAGGTAAACTCCCCGGCCATTCGGATCTCCGGGCGCTGGGTGGCCCTGGGAGCCCTTCATTCCGCATTTCACAGACAGCAAAGATACCGAACCAATTTAGAATTGATTTCTGCAACATAAGAGGCCTAAATACAAACATAAATTCGGTACACCAACATCTACAGACATCTAGACCACACATACTAGCTCTTACAGAAACACAAGTATGTTCTACAACAACAACAGTGAACTACCCTTATCCTGGTTACGACTTACATACCCGATTTAGACATAAGTTCGGAATATGCCTTTTTGTCCGAAGCGACCTTTCATGTCACCGCGAGGAAACACTCGAACCGAACAACCTTGACGTCATGTGGCTCAAGTTCACCGCCAAGGGATTAACCAAGTTTATATGGTGTCTCTATCGCCCTCCGAGCGATAGAGCCTACCAAAGCTTTTTTTCAACACTAGCTACCACTTTTGACTCAATACAGGTTGATCACCCCAGTTCAGAAATAATCGTTCTGGGAGACTTCAATGCCCACAACACCAACTGGCTCAAACATCACAACAAGACCGACAACGAAGGTAGAGAGGCTGAAGCATTCGCCATCAGCTGCGGGCTTACTCAAATTGTAGACGAACCAACTCGAATCTCAGAGAGGGGCGAATTCGCCGCCCTCCTGGATCTTTTTCTAACCACCAATCCTGACCAGTACACAGTTACAGTTGGTCCGCCATTAGGTACTTCCGACCACAAACTTATTACAACGGTTTGTGAATTGCCAATCATACAGAAGGATCCACCATTGCCTCGCAAAATCTGGCATTACAATTCTGCAAACTGGGACGATCTGAGGGAGTTCTATCTAGATTTTCCTTGGCTCGACGTCTGCTTTGGCGCTGACGACCCGTCAGTCTGCTGCGAAAAGATCACGCAAGTAATCTCCTCAGGAATGGAAGCATACATCCCAAATTCCATCAAGTTATCATCAAAAGGAAAGCCCTGGTTCGACAAAAGATGCGAAAGAGCTGTGGGTAGGAAACAGCAAGCCTACAAGTACTGGCAGCAAAATCAGACCGCTGAAAATCGCAATTATTTTGTCGAAGCGAGAAACGAATGCAAGCGTGTTATCGACGAAACTAAGAACAAACACAATCAAAGGATCAGGAATAAACTTTTACAATGCCCCAGTGGCTCCAGGAATTTCTGGTCGGTAGCAAAGGCAGTAAGTAACAACTTTACAAAAACGTCTCTCCCACCTTTGACGGACGAACGTGGCATCACGGCGACTACAGCCAGGGAAAAAGCAAACATGCTCGCCAAAATGTTTTCTTCGCACTCTACCTTAAACGTCCCCCAAGGCAAGACTCTCCCCACCTTATCGAACATCAACACTACCATGGCAGAAGTCAAATTTCATCACCGTGAGATTCGTAAAATCCTTAAAAATCTAGATACGCAAAAGGCATCAGGACCGGACGGAATACCTGCCATCATGTTAAAGAACTGCGCCAACGAACTAACACCCGTTTTTTCCAGGCTTTTTTCTCTGTCTTACGGAAAAGGGATTTACCCATCTTCTTGGAAAGTCGCTCGAGTGCAACCTGTTCCAAAAAAGGGCAAGAAAACCGCGCCCTTAAACTATCGTCCAATTGCCTTGCCAATAATCTCCAAAGTCATGGAACGTGTAGTCAATCAGCAACTGCTCAAGTACCTCGAGAACAACAAAATAATCAGCGATAATCAATACGGCTTTCGCAAAGATAGATCGACAGGAGATATATTGGCCTATGTCACTCATATATGGAGTAGGGCAATTGAGAACTACGGAGAGTCTCGAGCGATTGCGTTGGATATTTCAAAGGCATTCGACAGAGTTTGGCATGACGGACTGCTCAGCAAACTACCGTCATTCGGACTGCCAGCCTCTCTCTGCAGCTGGCTTGCCAGTTTCCTTAAGAGCCGATCTCTGCACGTTGCAGTCGATGGACACATCTCGGACACATTCACCATCAACGCGGGCGTGCCTCAGGGCGCAATACTTTCACCAACTCTGTTCCTCATTTATATTAATGACCTGCTGACCGAAACAAATAATCCTGTTTACAGTTTTGCAGATGACAGTACCCTTGTCTCCCACTTTAGATCAGAAAAACCCTTACCAGCGACTGAGACTCATCACCGCAGGCAGGAGCAGATTACAGCAATTATTCAAGACCTGGAGAAAGTTCAAACTTGGGGCCACCGAAATTTGGTCCAGTTCAATGCAGCAAAGACCCAAGCAGCCACGTTTACCAAGAGGGCCAATACAGCGGGCCCTGACATTATTATGGCAGGGTCGACCATTCCTTCATCCTCGTCAATCGGACTGCTGGGTATCTCGGTCAACAGCAATATGTCCTGGCATGACCACGTTGCTAACATCGCAAAATCAGCCTCCCAGAAGCTTGGTGCGCTATTTCGCAACAAAAAACTCTATACACCGCAGCAGTTGCTCTTGCTCTACAAAGCGCAAATAAGACCGTGCTTAGAATATTGCTCACATATCTGGGGTGCCGCACCAAAGCACACCCTAAAGCTGCTGTATTCCATACAGAAGAGAGCAGTGCGTCTCGTCGGCGACCCGGAGTTGACCCGGAATCTAGATAGTCTGGAACACCGCAGACATGTAGCCGAGATATCTCTGTTTTACAGATACTTTTACGGCAGATGTTCTCAGGATTTGGCCCGCCTCATCCCGCCCCTGGCAGCTCCTGTCAGACAGTCACGACAGACGGCAAGAGCGCACCAGTTCGTCGTTCAACTGGAAACTCCTAGAACATCGCTTTACAAGAACTCCTTTGTCTGGCGCACTGCATCACTGTGGAACTCACTCCCAGAACATCTGTTTCCCACTAATTACAACTTACAAATATTCAAGAGCCGTGTCAATCAACATCTTCGCACACACACCGCTCGTCGAGCGCCATAGGGTCTCCCTTTAGTGTGTGTGCCACTGCCATAAAAAAAACAAAAAAAAAGCGACCGTGGGAATGTTTTAAATAATTAAAATAAAAACAATTATATTACCTTCTACTATAATAAATATAGTACGCCACTGCTTTTTCTTAATTTTAGCAGCGTACCCAAATGCACTGATCTGGTAAAAACTGAACAAAAGTTGACTCTGTTTTTTTTTTCGGCAAAGCGAGGAAAACATATTTTCCGCTTTAATGTATAATGGACATACAGTCGTTTAACAGTAAGTTCAATAGTCAAAACGATAATAGTTACGATATATGTAAGCAGACGACCTACAGCCGTTTAACGGTAAATTTCATTAAACCAAATGGTAAATAATTTTTACTCTTTGCTTTAATGAATTTATTGTTAAACGACTGTAGGCCGTCTGCTTACATATATCCTAAATATTACCGTTATTTATCATTTGGCTATTGAACTTACTGTTAAATGACTGTAGGTCGTTTACTTTCATATATCATACCTATTAATTAGCATTAAAACAACGCTATATCTGTATGTTGTGATTCTTCTGGCCGTTCCTCGGGAAAAATCTAGATCAGTTAAGGGCCATTCTATATCTTGAAGCAAAACAGTACTTACGTCTTCAACTAGCGGGAAAACAAGTACATTTCCTTTCTTCTTTAGAAAATTGATTACCTATTCTTCATTACTTATTGCTTTTATCACCTTGCCAACGTAATGTTTACATGTTTTATGTAGTAAATTTGATTAGGACAGAAGATTAAATTCCTTTTATAAACTTGGGTATCTCAGTCGATTTATTTCTTATTATCATTTTGGTTAACTGGTAGATATGGCTGTGAAAATGCTTTTCTTCGGTGTCTTCTATTGTAACAAAATTGGCCTCTCTTGTAGCACTTTTATGTCTGCTTCGAGTCCATCCTTACCTTTAATGTCAGGATGGACAGGTTCTCTTTTTAAAGTGTTTTAGAGAAGTCCTGGTGTCCTCTTCTCTCCAAAACTGATGTTAGGTTCGGACCCCCCCAAGACTTGGCGTTCTTTAGTTTATTTAATGCCTTTTGGGTTTTCTCGAAGAAGGATTCTTTAACTGGTAGGTCCACTGTGATGTATGTTTCTTCTTTATGTTGTTCTTCCTGTTTTACGTTTAGAAGGTTTTTGAAACACCCTTTCCATTTTTCAAATAGTTCTTCGTCATTAAGAATCATGTGGCCTTGATTGTTTTTCAGTGTTGGTATGGATCTGGGCTTAAAACTTCTCTCCTCCAAAGAATTTGCTCTGTAAAACTCTCTGGAGCCCGGTTTGGGACGATTTCTTTCCATTGCTTCGTACTTCTGTCGTTCATATCTTCTTTTGTTCGCTCTTATTAGTGTTCTTGTTTCTTTTCGGCAATTTGCATATTTCTCTCTACTTTCGTTTGTTTGTAATTGTATCATTCTCCTACTTACGGTTTGCCTTTTTTCTAGCTGTTTTTGGCATTCTTCGTCAAACCATGTTTTTGTCCTCTTTCTTTTACATTGTTAGCGGTCTTTGATATTATTTCTGCAGTTACATTCCATAGCTTTTCAATTTCGCTACTTTCTATTTCAGAGCTCAGTGTTTGTTGTTGTTGTTGTTTTGTCTCATTCTGCAGTTCGTCCATGTTCCATGTTCCATTGTGGGGTTGACATGGTTTTGTTGTTTTTATGTGTGGATATTCTAATTCTGACTTTTGCTCGGACTAAGTAATTGTCTGTGTCCCCATTTATTCCTCTAAAGCTTCTTACATCCAAAGTGTTGCTCCCGTGACCACTATCTGTAATGATATGGTCGATCTGGTTTCGGGCGATATGATCATTCGAGATCCAGGTCTGTTTGGGAATGTCCTTATGTGGGAACACAGCATATTATTGGATACATCTGTTACTATAAGTCTTTCTTTTTCTTGTATTGTCTATTCGTTCCGGATGATGGCTATCATAATGGTTCTTCGCACTTTATTGGCTGCAGCTCGGAATAGCTGAGTTGTTGTCTGGTTGAACCAAGCTCTCAAGTTTTTCAGCCACGATATTCGTCGTCTGCCTGGTCCTCTAGTTCCATACACTTTGCCTTGTAGAATATTTTGCAAAAGTTTGTATCGGCTCTCATTATGCATTACATGTCCTATATATTGTAACTTTGGTGCCTTAACGGTATTGAGGACTTGGTAACCAAGGTATTTTTTGAATTCTCCGGTACAGCCGCATTTCAAATGCCTCAAGTTTCTGTAAGCGTCCACGATTCGACTCCATAAAATAGTATTGAAAACACGTAACAACGAAGTAAACGTATTGTCATATATTATTATCTGGGCCTAACTAAAATAATATTAATTTCTATAAAAGGTCAGTTGCCTTTATTTTTGCGTAATAGAACAGAAAATCGTTCATACAAATAATGTAAAGTATTCATGTTAAAAGTAAACATGAGAAAAGTAGACATAAGGAGTTTAATCGGGGACATTGAACGTTATTTGGAAAAGTCAGCAAGAAAGTGCAAGTTTGATAGTGATTAACCCGGATTGACATATTGGACAAAAAAACTAATGGCCGCAGTAAGTGGACGGTGCAATAATTGCAAAAATTGATGAATGTACAGGTTATCGCTGTTTTTGGGAAACAGGGGAACGAAACAAATGACGTCTAAGCATGAATGGCTAGTTAGAAAATGAAACTTAGTGGAGAGTATGGTAAAAAGAGAAAGAGATAATTTTAAGGAATGTGAAAATAACAGTGAGCAACAGAAAAAGGCGTGAATAAATGATAGGAGGAAAAAGTGGAAGAATGCAGCTAGAGAGGAGTGAGTCGAGAGGAAGGGGACTCGAGCGGTAACAGCCGGTACGGGGAGTTGAGCGGCGTTAGCCGTTACGGCTAGTCGAGAGTTGGCGAAAGCCCAACTCGATTGTTAACGGCCGTTACGGGTAGTCGAGAGTTGGCGAAGGTCCAAGTCGTGAGTCCGATGAAAAAAGAGTTTGCGTAAATGAAACTCGCGATTCTATGTGAGACTGTAAACAGAGGGTCGAAAATAAGTGGCAGCCCAAGTCGATCGAGATGTAATGGAAATCCGAGGCAGCCAAAGGGTTCAGTAGGAGAGTCTCCGTTTCGAGCCGAACCAGTTAAGGGTTGGGGACTTGACGCGAGGATCATCCTAGGGTTGCTTTTAGGGAAAGAGAGATGTAAGTCAATATTATTATATTATGAATTATGTATCTATTAAGTTAACACCCCTAACGCATTAAAATACCTCCGCAGCCGAGCGAGTAATTTATTAGTATTTAGGCAGTAGTCAATAGATTAGTGTTTTGGAAATAACGACGTTTTAATCGAAGGAAGTTAGACCTGCCCCTTCAGGGTAAAATCCCCATTATAGTTAACACCCCTGCAGCCATAGCCCAGCGTAATAAAATTTTCGTGGTTAGCTGTATGGCGTGGCTTGTAAAGACTTTTTTCATCTCCAGAAATGCGGTTCTTGCCTTTTCAATGCGAGTTGTGATCTCAATAGAGTGTTTCCACTCATCATTAATGTTTGTGCCTAAGTATACATAACTATTAACCCTTTCCAGGGGAGTTCCATCTGCTAATAAGTTTCCACGGATGTCTTGGTTTTTACTTATTATCATAAACTTCGTTTTGCTCTTGTTTATTTCCAGCCCATACTGTCGGCTGAAAGCTGTGATTCTGTCCAACAGAAGCTGTAAAGTAGCAAGGCTGTCTGCGAAAATAAGAGTGTCATCTGCATACCTTATGTTGTTTAACCGTTCCCCATTCAGTAGTATTTCGGCCTCAATATCTTGTAGCATCTCTCTAAAGATATATTCAGAGTAAAAATTGAAGATGCCTGGGAACAGTATGCATCTTTGTCTTACACCTCTTAGTATTTTCATGTATTCTATTCTATCTCCGTCTATCCTGACATAAGCCACCTGGTTCCAATAAAGATTTCGTATGATCTTGATATCTTTTCCATCCAGGCTAGTTTTTTTTCAAGACTTCCATTATTTTGGTATATAGCACTCGGTCAAACTCTTTTGTGTAATCGATTAAACACGAATACACATCACAGTTCACATCCCTGCAAGGCTAAAACAATACTTGGACTGAAAAAAGAGCTTCCCTGGTTCCTCCGGCGCTTCTGAAGCCGAATTGGGACTGAGATATACAGATGACTCATCAAGCTTATAGTACAAAACTCTTTACATTTTCTAGCATTCGATTTTTTGGGAAGGACAATAAATTCAGATTTCAGCCATTCTACGGGTAGCCTTATCATATATTTTATTAAATACTCTTGCTAACCACTTTAGTTTATCTTTTATCTCCTTCCATTAGTTTTAGCATTTCAGCAGGAATTACTTCAGGACCCGTTGCTTTACGGTCTTTTTCATTCTTCAGCGCCGATTGTACCTCCACCTCTAGGATTGGAGGACCATAAATGCTCTCGATGGTTGGTGGCTCCGCTCTGACGTCATCAAACAGCTCTTTAATGTACTCCTCCCAGGTGTGTTTAATCTGTATCTTATCTACTATAACTCGTCCTTGATTATCGGCAAGTACATTAATTGTTTTTCTGTTAGCTGTACCTGCCATTTCCTTAACTTTTCTGTATAGGTTGAAGTCATGTGTACTACAGGCAACTGGTTTAAATGAAAAACAAAGTCTGCCGAACTGATGGTTCGTTATTTATATAACAATAAAATGTGCTGATCGTTGCACGTTTAAGGTTTATAAGTGCTTGCTTGCGCAGCTTATAATATTAATATTCCTCGTTAAGTAAATAATGAAAATAAATATCGACGTCACTATAAAATAGATAACAAAACTGAACTGCATATTGCCACAATTAAAGCCCTGGGTTCCGCTGGGTGTCAAGCCTGTCAAGAGCATAATACTCAAAACATATCGTTGCTAACGCAATTATCCTCTTGACAAACTTGAGTACTGAAAGAGTGCCAAACATCGTCGGATCTTACAAATATTAATTTGTATTTTGAATAACAAAATAAATATAAAACACACATTACATGTGGCTCAGCAAATGTTAAAGTAGATAACCAAAGCGGCAAACCCATTTAAACTTGTTAGGTAAAGTTTAACTGATTGGTTTTTATCATTAACAGAAAGATAATTAGCATATTCAAACAACCACTAGTTATTCTAGTTTAATTAAAATTCGTTTCGTGCATCCCGGATTGTTTTAAATGATCAAAATGTTTTGTTGCATTTCGCATTGTTTTCATGTAATTAATAGTGACCTGGTGAGGGGGAGCTCGGGCCATCTCTTAATTATGTGTTACATCCAGTACTTCGAAGAAAGGGGAAATTTTATGTGTATTTTGTCTTCATTGACTGCCGAACGAGATTTCTTTTTAATGATTTGGTTTTCATGATCAATAAGGTGATAACATTCGCCATATATTCAAAATCACTATCCCGTTTCAAAATGTACATTTTGTTAACATCGGCTCGCAAAAAATACTGTCAGTTGCTCAAAAAGTTAGGAATTACTATTATTTGCTTCGTCATTTCGTGATGATCATTCACTCATTTTCATCTATATTCATGGTCACAGTTCTCCGACCATTTTTATTTCACAAACTGACACAACATTGCATAAAAAACTTTTTTGTTAACTAGCTTAATGTGTTGTAGTATAACATACCCAATCCTGTTCAACATAGTCGAATGAGATAAGTAAAGTTGTGCTTTGTCTTTATTTTGTCAATGACCGTCAAAATAGATTAGAAAATAAACAAATACCCACGTTGTGTTCTTATTATATCTTGCACAATTTTACTTACTCGAAATGCGTCCAACGGTAACAAAATTAGAGAAATTTGAGGCATCATGTAAATTAAAACACAGATTTTTAATACACCTAATTTGGTAGAGAAACCGTGCTGAACTCAGCCTGGAATTCACGAGGGGAAAGAGTACATCAGAGAAACCCTCGATCTAAATTCCCAAACCGAATTATGCTGTATCATTTTTATTAGTATAATAATTAATGAAATTATCGTCTCCCGCGCCACAATTCGCTTTCCGGTCGGGAATCGAACCCAAGTTTTCCGCGTGTGTCAGGCGGATTTGATAACCACCACACTACCAAAGAGAGGCGTCAGTTAGCCGGACGCCGCTGGAGGGTACTGAGGTCCTAGAGTACGGAGGCTACTCAGCTAAAGATGAAATTAGGGTCAATATCTATAAAATGATAATTTTATTTATAACTAGGATATTGACCCGTCAGGGTAGGAAAATGTTAGTAATTTCACAAAAGCTCTTACTTGCAATCACTGTCACAGTCATACTAAAACTGAAATTCCAGCACGAAAGGACAGCAAACCATACATTTTTGTTTTCATTTAAAGCAGGATTAGTCACAGCATAAAACCATTTTCCTTAAACATATACACAGGCTATGCCATAAAATATGAATTATCCATGAGAATAAAAGAAATACTTGTACAAATTAGGTTAATAACAATATTATAAAACACAACTTCAATAATTATAACTTGTTTTTTCTTTTTATTTCTTTACATGTGGGTCCCAAAACCGAATGTATCAGGTCTAATGAAATAATATTTTAAATAGGCAGGTTACCTCACTATTCAAAATTGCTTTTTGTTCAGGTATAATCAAAACCGAAGTCCGCATCCACCAAAGCTTCGGATTTGAATCAGCAAACAGACAAATACTTTTATTCTGCGTTTATAAAAGCATATTATGTCCTCGTATTTCACAGGTACAGCGCTTTTTACGGGATACGAATATCTTATTTACATTTTTTTTAAAACGTAGGCATCTGAAAGGCTAAACTCCTTTTTGTTTTCAAGGGTATATATACAAATTCGCTTCTCACCATTTGGAAGCTCGTAAACCATAAGGTATACAAAGTGAATTAAATGAGTGCAAAGCAACGGATTTAGTAGCCTGTTAATATGCCTTTTATTGCACCTGCTGTGAATTGTTGAATATCCGGAGGACGAGATATCGTACACTCATCTTCTGATCCAGCATTGGATATAGTATGAAGAGGTGCATTTCGGAAGCCGCATGCTGAATTTGGAGGACATAAGAAAGATCCAACAAATAAAATATAGTTAGCCATGGCACACCCTTTGTAACGGTTTAAATGTTTCACAATGCAGTACTCCGATTTTTCCCCTTTACTAGTCGATTTGTGTCGCTACCTTACTTCCGAGTACAATCCACCAGAGTCGTGGCATCCTGTTCCAAGTTGCTAGATGCGATGTCTCTGTGTGTAGCGCCCTCTTGACAGATGCCGTATACATTCTCTTTGGCAAATTGACGATGCCTTCTCGTCTGAACACTCAAAGCGAGCAGACAGTTTGCATACCTAAAATTATCGTTGTTATTTTTGGCAAATGTGGTAGAGTGTGTATTTTCTGAAATTATCGACCATATTGCCTAAAAGCAATTGTGTAAAGCTCCTTTTACAGCTCGCAATTCTTCTAGCAGCTAAACCCCACGCAAAACAAATAATCCCGAGTCGCCCCGAACGAATTCCGAAACCAATCTTAACTTCACGCATGGCCCTCCGCTCTCTCTGGGGCGCACTCACAGAAAACTGACCAAAACCAACCCAAATTTACGAAAAGAAACAAACCTAACCTTAAAATAAAATATAAAATAGTCTCTTGCCACCGGGAATCAATCACGGGACACCATATCGGAAACCCAGAATCGTATCGCTAAACCACGAGGTAAAAAAGGGTAAAAAAGATAACTGTTCTGGCCGACTCGGGATCATTTGTTTTCCGTGGGGTTTAGCTGCTATTTTGCAGCAATACATTGACCTTGCAAGACATTGCCTGCAACTTTTATCACAAAACGTTTTACAGTTGGCAATGTCTATAATATGCATTTGCAATACTTCAGTTTACTACCAACCTTAATAAATATACTAAGATTTGATTTTATGTTTGCGTTTGTAAACTTCTTAGTATTATGTAATAAAAATGCATAGAAGCGGACAATAGAAAACGTTGCTGCTGTAATTAATGTCATTATTGCTGCCGCTGCTCTCTTGGCAAGAGAGACTGGAGAAAGAAGAATCGTCAACAAAATCAAAATAACAACGAAACACATGTATAATCGAGACCTTCGGAACAGTCAATAGGAAACAGGAAAAAAGAAATAGACAAAAGACAAAATATAAACGTGAATAAGCGCGTCCTTTTGGGAACTTTTGTACAGTTGGTAAGAAAAAGTCTCCAAATTTTTTCCCCAGAAATACACGGAACTTGCAATAACAATCGAACCGGAGCGATCTTATGCAATGTCTTGAACAATGAACTGGCAAGAGACTTCCACGAAATTTCTGTACTGCTTATGATCAAGAAGAATTGGGAAATGTAAAATGGGTTTAACGAATAGTGTGGTGACCCCTTTTTTTAAAGGTATGTTGGACACTAGCATTTTTTTATCATTTAAGTAGGGTCCTTATGGGATTGTATTTCATCCCTTCGGGGTTGACCTCTTGTTAGCGGACTTAGCTAGTTACCGATTCGATTTAACCATACAGAGGTCCTTTGTCAGAGTAATACGATTGCATCTACTAGATACAAGTAGGATCTA
>MU185573.1:50093-109335 GCA_016904865.1 Pissodes strobi
TTCTTTATTATCATATCTAATATTATCTCGAGTAGAGAATTCATTTTATTAATTTCATGAAAATTAATTGATTTATTTTTATTGTATTTCGCTGTAAGCCTCATGGCAGTAATTTGTTCCACATAACTGCTTAACTTTTCGCCTTAATACTGATATCGAACTGAGCTCAATTCGGGTTCCCTCTAGATACTTACGGCTAGGTATATATAAACTTACTTTATAGAGAAATTCATTGATTTAATAGATATCTATTAACTGCTTATTGATATATTGATATTATCGCTGCTATGGGATTAATTTAAATTATTTTGGTTAACAAATATTGCTTATTTTGCACTTTATGACTAACTGCGATTAGTCAGGAGCTCTAGAATTCAAGGTTCAGTTAAAACTATTTCCAAACAGCAATTAGGCTATCTTAGGGATATAGGACCTTAAAATTTAAAAACTTAGTTTAATTTTATTTAATAGTCTGATAATCTAGACGAGATACATCAGTTTATGGGCGACACCCTAAACTCAACTTGATTAATTGGCATTAAAGTGTTTATGTAAATTTTTCATATTTGAATAAATAGTTCGATTAGAATCCAGATGTGTATTTTGGTAAGCCAATGTCAAATTTCATAATATTCCTGTAGTAGGGTGTTTAAATTTTACTGCCAATGTACAAAAACCAAATATATATTCCTAGTTAAAAATTCAGTGGCGCCTTCACCTAACTGACAAGGCATAGACCCACGCCTTTATTTATTGTTGGCACCCCTGAGCAAAACCTGGCATATAAGACAGGTTATACTTTAACTAGGGAGGCTGGGCTACCGGGCTGAATTGTTTTGTAAATTATTGAATCAATCCAAACTGAATGCATGAATTTTGTATAAGAATTATTGCATAAGAAATTATAAAATTTGACGACGCATCAAAGTAATTAGACGAAAATATTAATTAGAGTAAAAACGAAAATGAAAATATTTTTGTTTATGTTCCATCTAACTTTGTTTGAACTTAATCAACCAAACCGACATAAAAGCACTCATTCAGCATTTCAAAAAACTCATTAAGCTTAGGCATTAAATTCTGCCGTTTTTGCGTCATATGACCACCAAATGGAATTAAAAATCGCCATTTTCAATGCTTTTTCCAAGATTATTAAACTCGGGTTTATTCTTTTCTGCAGCAATATAATTTGCTTTATACAGGCTGTTTCCTAAGTGCTGCTTCACAGTCTTAAATGACTCAATTCGTTAGCACATTTGCCATATCCTGTTTGGTATGCAAGTTAGTATCCAAAATATGTATCTTTCTATGGCATGAAACTTGATATACCACAGGCAAATATTGTTTTAATGATAAACTTATCTATTTTTGAAAAACTATTTCCATAGATTTGGGTGGTGGTATCTTAAATGATTTTTAGTATATTGGATATTAAACAATATTTTAGGGCCTGAAAAATCTTGGCCCTTATTGAACACGAACAGACTCAATTTCTCCATATGTAAATGCCTAAGTAGGGTAGCAAATATAACATTATTCTAAAAATACAATCAAAATGAATTTTTCTGTTTAATAAAACTAGGCCGGGCCTTAATAATAAAATTCGCTTCGCAGGGAAAATTGTTAGAGCATAAAAATACATAAGTTGCTCAATTGACGCAAGACTGGCAATGCTCGAGAAGGTATTTTCACGATTTTTCTCCATTTTTCGCGTTTACATAAGGTATACATCGCGAACGTAAATAGCACCCTAAAATTTTGAGCCATCGATGGCGAGGACATCGAATAAAGTCTTCTTCAGATTGGATCGAATTTACTTTATTTTTTATACAAGCAAGGTAGAGCGATAGAAAAGAGGGGCATCATTAGGCTATCTATGTATATATCTTACCTCCGAGTTTAAACGGTGTCAATTATGTAATACCTGTCCATATGCCAGCGGGTTCAACAATAATTAAAGATGTGGGTCTATGTCTTGTCAGTTAGGTGAAGGCGCCACTAAATTTTTAACTAGGAATATATCAAGTGAGAGCAGTAAAATTAAGAAGCATACCCTAGTCAAGAATAACACATAGAATCACGCTTTATATCTGAATTGCTTTAAAAATGATTTATAAGTGCTTCATTTATGACTATATGGAGTTATTGCAGAATCTCAGATTATCAATTTGCTTAAATGATATTCTGGTTCTTTAATTTAGTTCTTTAAGCGGTTTAAGAACGTAATTTGAGAGCTGCTCTAAAGTAGCTTTTTAACTGTTCTATAAAGACATTCATTAAGAATTTTAAGCTATATACTTGCTTTGTAAACATGCCTAAGATACTCTTATACAGACAAATTATATCTTTATGGATGCTTTATAAAGACTATTTAAACGCTTATATGCTATTTAAAGGGACAGATTACCTGTTTAAGCAAAATGGCGTCATGAAATACCACTACACAGGATGTTAAAATTTTTTGTATTTTAACGCTTCTATAGAGAGTATATTTAGTGTTTTAGTTGTGTTCCACTTAATAATTTGGTGTCAAGATGATTAAAAATGACAACTTTAACAACTGGAAAAACCTGAAGAAATCTGGACATTTTACATAGGATGGCGATTTATAAAAATGATTTATAAGTGCTTTATTGTGACTATATGGAGTTATTGCAGAATCTCAGATTACCAATTTGCTTAAATGATATTTTGGTTCTTTAATTTAGATCTTTAAGCGGTTTAAGAACGTAATTTTAGAGATGCTATAAAGTAGCTATTTAACTGTTTTATAAAGGGTTTTGAGGATGGACTTGATACCTACGCCTTATGTCTGGACTTGAGCAAAGCTTTTGATTGCGTCTCACATAATATCCTTCTTTCCAAACTACTCTATTATGGTTTTCAGGCAGGGAGTATTCAATTAATGACCTCATACCTGTCAAGGTAGTACAAAAAGTTTTAAAGTTATTTCTACTTAGCAAAGCTTTTTATGACTTTGAGGAGCATTTTCAGAGCTGCTCTAATCTAGCGTGTTATTATACTGTGTAGGCAAATCTTAATATTGATGTTTAGTTTGTGTATTTTAAAATTTTAGAGCTATGTTAATACTGCTTTTATTGATTTCATAATTGTGTATCCAGTCCGTGTATGATGTTGACCAATAAATATTCTATTCTATTCTATTCTATATTCTTGCGATTGCCTAATTCCTACTAAACTTTGAATTTTTGAAGTCCTAGTACCAAAAATAAGGAATATTTATTAAACAAACTAATCTAAAATAATCCCATTGCAGAGATCTATTAAACCAATGAATCACTCTCTAAAGTGGGATATATACCTAGTCGGTATGTACCTACGAGGAATACGAATTGAGCTCAGTTCGATACTAGTATTAAGGCGAAAAAATTAAGTTTCAAATAGCAATTATGTGAAACAAATTACTACCATAAATACAGGAAAAGGTAGTCAATTGGAAGGTAAGTAGGGACATAACTATCTCCGATCATAGAATGATCCGATTCGAAATTAGATCGGATAAGATGGAGAAGCCACTGAAAAGAATTCCGAGGGCAACAGACTGGAACAAATTTAGGGAAAGTCTGGTAATGTCCATGGGAACTTTAGGGCAGGCTATTTCATCAAAACAAGAACTAGAAATTGAGGTGGTAAAGCTAAACAGTATAATCATCGACTCCTATGAACAAGCGTGCCCACTTAAGAAAGCGAGCGCCAAGAGGCTGCCTTGGTGGAGTGATACTCTGGACCGTCTTAAAAAAGACGTGAGAAGATCACACCGCCACGCTTTCAGGGAAGGGCGGCAGGAGCTCTGGGATGTGTATCTGGAAGCCAGAAGGAAATTCAAAATCGAAGTCCGACGCAGCAAAAGAGACAGCTGGAGGAAATTCTGTGGAGAGATGGAGTCTCTCTCGGACTCAGCGCGTCTGCTTAAGCTGCTGGGCTCGGAAAGACAAAAAGAGATTGGCTCTCTGAAAACAGGCGAACAATGGTCGGCGAACAGAGAGGAAACGATAGAGCTTCTTCTAAAAACCCACTTCCCCGGAGAGGTACAGACTACCAACTGGGACGAGGAACCAGAGCCAGAGATGGACTGGAACCTTGCCCGCAATGTGGTGACTGAGGAATCCATAACTTGGGCAATGGGGGAGTTCAGTCCATATAAGGCAGGAGGGCCGGATGGAATTATACCCATGATGCTGCAGGCGGGCCTTGACACGTTACTCTCTTACTTAAAGAGAGTATTCGAGGCCAGCATAGCACTAGGGTACGTTCCACAAGCTTGGAGAGCAGCGGATGTCGTCTTCATCCCCAAGGCACGGAAGAGAGACTATTCCCATCCCAAGTCCTTTAGGCCTACAAGTCTAACTTCATTTTTAATGAAGACAATGGAAAAAATGATTGACAGGTTCATCATGGAAGAGATCTTAACTGATTCACCTCTACATGATAATCAGCACGCCTACAGAAGGGGGAAGTCGACTGAAACGGCTCTCCATTCTATAGTTAGAAGGGCTGAAAAGGCAATAGAAAACAAAGAAATGGCGCTAGTGTTCTTCTTTGACGTAGAAGAAGCTTTCGATAAGGCTAAAACGAAAACTACCTGTCAAGCCCTCCAGGCCAAGAGAACACCAGTTCATTTGGTCAAGTGGGTAAAAACAGCACTGGAAGACCGAAAGATCAGCGCTACGCTGGGAGAAGTTCGCGTCGAAGCCGGGGTAAGAGGGGGTTGCCCACAAGGCAGCTGCCTCTCGCGACATTTGTGGTGCCTCCTCGTGATAGACAGCCTCCTGAGAGGGATTTTACGCACAAGCATACGATGGCAACGGGCTAGTAATGATCACGGGCAAGATCGTGAGAACGGTCTGCGAGCATATGTATGTGGCGTGTCGGATAGTTCAAGGTTGGTGTGAGGAGAATGGTCTCTCAGTAAACCCAGGGAAGACCGAACTCATTCTCTTCACAAGGAAACGAAATCTAACAGGTTTTATACATCCCATACTCTACCAGACGAGACTGAGCCTAAGTCAACAAGTCAAATATTTGGGAGTTATTTTAGACAGTAAATTGACGTGGAAGGCACACGTTGAACAGGTGGTGAATAAGACAACCGCGATTATGTGGCAACTAAGGAGAACAGTAGGTAGGAAGTGGGGTTTAAAACCTTACATCCTCCAGTGGCTGTACACTGCTGTGATAAGGCCGAGGATTTCCTACGGATCCGTGGTCTGGTGGCCAGCGGTGGCCAGAGCCACTAATGCCCAGAAACTGGCCAGATTGCAAAGGCTGGCTTGTTTGGGTATTACCGGAGCATTGAGAACAACTCCCGGAGCAGCACTGAACATCATCCTGGGGCTGCCGGACCTCCCGATCTGGATTGAGAGAGAGGCAATGGCGGCTCACAAAAGGATGATCGACAGTGGCCTATGGCGAACGGACTACGCAGGGAAAGGCCATACGACTATTGCCGCCAAAATGAGTAGGGATCTACCCATCATTGCGACCAAAGGCAATATTCCAGATGGCAGATTAAGACTGAGAAGGAATTTCCAAGTGGAATTTCCATCAAGGGAAGAGTGGCTGTCAGGCCAGGTACGTACGCCGAGCAGCGTACACGCATGATACACTGACGGCTCATGGATGGCTAATACACAGTCACCCGGAGCTGGTGTATACCTAGACAACACTAAATCAGGAGAAAGCACTTCGCTGGGGAGATATGCCATTGTTTTCCAGGCGGAGGGGTTTGCTATTTTGGAAGTAGTAACCAAGGCGGAGGTAACAGAAGGTGTAGAGAGTATATATATTTACTCGGACAGTCAAGCCGCTCTCAGGGCGATCCAAAAACCTAGGGCAAGCTGTAAGCTAGTTCAGGAATGTAGAGACGCCCTAGACAGATTGGCTGTGCGCAAGGAAGTAAGACTCAGATGGGTTCCACGGCACAGTGGCATCGAGGACAACGAACGGGCCGATGAATTGGCAAGACAAAGCTCAATGAGCCACCTCGTCGGTCCAGAACCTGGTCTGGGCTTAAGTAAAAGGCAAATCTCTCAGGAACTAAATAACTGGGCCTGGAACAAGACAAAGCACAATTGGAGAGGAAAAGAAGGATGCAGACAAGCCAAGGAAATGATTCTAAATCCTGACGGATCCAGAGCAAGGCGACTGCTAAAAAAGAGCTGAGAGAACATTAGGAACTTGGTAGTTATTCTGACTGGGCATGGAAGCCTAAACAGACATCTGCACCTTATCGGCGTGAGGGACAGCCCACTCTGCCCGAACTGCGGGACAGGGGAGGAGTCCTCATACCACTATATAGGAATTTGTGATAGGTGGATTCGCCTAAGAAGGAAGATAACTGGGAGCACACTTGCTCGGGAAGATCTAAAGGATCTGGACTGGGAGGACGTCCTCACCTTTGGCCGTTTCAGTGCGGGCGGGGTGTTGGAAGTAGCCAGGTAGGGGAGGGCGGATCGGGGATGGTGAAAAGGGACTTATAGGCCTACTTACCGGGCTTCGGCCCCCCACCCTTACTACTACTACTACTACTACTACTACTACCATAAATACATTTTTAAATTAATTTGAAAATGTATTTACGGAAAACTATTAGACATCACTTTTTTTTCTTAAATTGAGACAGTTTTTTACAAATATTAACTCGAATTGGAGCCCCTATCAAAAACGTAAAACATATTAAGGCAGCTTGAATATTTCAGTATTTATAGAATAAATCCTTCTGAAAACCACGGTTTTCTGTCATTTTTGTATAACTTTTGAACTGAAAATTTACGATTTTTTTATGATTAACCGGAAATCCGAACCAATTAGAGAAAATCTAATGATATTTGCTCCTTCTACGCATTCAAAATGTGGCTTATGCTTCTCTAGTTATATCATACCCTGTTAGCAAGAGAAACATGTGTTTTAAGAATATAAATTTTGTATTATATTATTTATGAAAATCTAAATTTGCTCAGGCAATTCTTTAAGCATACTTCCATTTAAATCGACGCTAAATATGACTACCGCATGTGCATATGGTCGGGAAGGTGATAAAATGTGTGACTCTTAATGGAATGCATACCACAGGATCAAAATAGCCTGTGCGCATATATAGTACACATGACAGTCAACGTACTATGGGCGCTAAAATAATCATCTAAATTAAATAGCCAAAAGTAAACGTAAATAGGACCAAACACAACTCCTAAGTGTACTTCAACGAAAAGACATGCGCATTATAATTATCGAATCGAGTGTAAATTTAGTAAGCCTTTGTCAATAGACTTGTTATTGCTTAGCTGGTGTGCATTTTTACTGACATAGATCGATCCCACCTAAGCTACAAATCCTCCTCGGCATCTGGCAAATGGAACAAGCGACATCCAGCGCAACTATACAAATTTCTAGCCGTACACCTACCTTCGATGTTTGTTTACCTAAAAAGTAGTCACATACTACCCCGAACAATAAATTGAAAATATACAAATTTCATCGCTTAAACATGAAATAGCTTCTAAAATTGTTATCCAAAATAAATTTTCCTTCTTTAGAAAAGCCCTCGGGGCGCCAATTAAAAAAATCATCCTCACGGGAAAAGCTGTTTAAGCTTAAGAATATACAATTTTCTCAATTGGCGTATGGCAGAGGTGCGAAACTGATTGATGTTTTCAAGATTTTCCCCCATTTTCCGCGTTTAAATAAAATATATGTTATTCGTCTTTTGTCAGGTACATCTTTAAGGAGCGGGCATTGACGCGGAAAGTTGTCGACTTTTTTAAATTATTTTTCTTATTTTGAAGATATATTAATTTATTGGAAATATAAATGTGTACAAATCATTAGCCAAAATGGACTATATTTTATTTTTATTAGTATCATCTACTTTAGATCACATCTGCATTGTATGTTACTTTGACGAAAAATGGGTATTGACAGGCTACTGATTAGTTATTTGAATCGTATTTCGTGTCATATTAGATTCCCACGCAACGTAATAATGAACCAATCATTGCTTCTCACCATTTTTCCGTTTCGTTGCATCAATGGTAAACGCTAATATCAGCATCCTATTCAAATAATAGAAGTTGCTCTGGTAAATAAATGCCTAGTTTTGTTTACGTTTAATCAACATCGGACGCAACGTGACGCTTTTGGTTGACAAAATGGCATATATATGCAAGCAAATTTCCCTATTCCTCTATTTTCTTTCGGTCGAAATTCATTATTAGTCGGTGAGTACAAAAGACTTTTTTTATGAAAAAGATCGATTTCATTTGAATGCGAATGAAACGATTCTTGCAACTCACTAAATCGGTGTAGGTATTAGGATGTTAAAGAGTAGCTTTTTATTTAATATTATGGGCTCATGATTATTTGCTATGTTATCCGGGGTTTACCTATTCCTTTCTATCCTGTTACGGGTGGAAATTCTTCTATTTATAAAAGTCATTTTAGGAAGGAATATCGTTTAGTTAATCGCCTCTTTTTTTCGATAAGGACTAACCTATCTAGTAATCTAGCAGCAGTATTCAAATTGACATTTAGGGATTTTAGTTGAATGACAGTCGATAGTTTTTGACGTGATTCGTTTAAAACTAATTTTTGTCTTTTAAATATACCAGTCGATAATTATCTAGTTAATATAAAATGAAAATTAATATTATGGGTTGAATCTACGTAAATAGAGCAGTAGAATATATTACTTAAAATTGATAAAGAATTTCAAATATGCAGTTCAGATTTTATGCTTAAAGATCGGTCGCTTCGTACGGTGGAAAAAGGTGAAATATTTGTGACGACTGCGCGCGGTGCAACTTTTTTTTGAGACGTGATTCTGGTGGAAGGTAGGACAGGATTTTAAAATCTTATCTTGTGCAGACGACCAGTGTGAGAGGCTGTGAGAAGGTAGGGCTTGACATTTTCTTTATTTTTTGCGTTATCTGATTTTTATTTCTAGTTTCCTATATCGAAAAGTCTGCAAGCAGAACAAAGCTGCTAAGCTTGCGAATCTCTCGTATCTGCCTACTATCGTTTTACATATCACATTGTCTTTTGCCATGTGTATGTTAAATAAGCTCGTGAATATCTGATATCTGTCTACTATCATTTCACACACACCAAGTTGTCTTTTGCCGTGGGTATGTTTCTATCTGTAGGGCATATATGAGATAGTGGGTTTTTTGGAGCTTAAGGCTCTTAGAGAAGAAAAAGGGCTTGATCCTACAAAAACAGGGTTATTGAATTTCTGATTTAGTTTAGCAACCCAACTAAATTTTGTACTCAAACAATATCTTTAACAGCTTTTATATTTTCTTTAGTATATATTAACAATTATCTCAATTCACTAGAGTATATATATAATACCTTTTGTGAAGTGTAGCTGCGCCGGCATAGTTCCATTACTTTCTTCTTTCGGGCACTAGATTTGTAGATAATCTCTAGTGCATTTTACAACCGAGGAAGTTTTTTCATTCTAATTTTTCATTTATTTTGGCATAAATATTAAAACGTAACATAGCATTTTGAGGGTTACGGGTTCTGTTTGAAATTTGCAACTTCTATTCTAACCGAGTTAAATTAACTTAGAATAGTTTATGTGATAAGGTCAGGTAATTTTTATCACCGTCTAGGTTGCAGGTTACAGCAGAGCGTTACGGGGAAGTGAATTTTCTAAATTTTGTTACCTTTCACTTGACACCTTTCAAAATTAGATTGTCAAGTTGTCCAGAGGGTGCGTCTAGTCAGACAGTAAACTGGGTCATTTTGCAATTTCACTACGGGGTAGCTGGGTTCTCTAAACCCGGGGAAATTTCTTATAAAGCTAGAGGAGCTTGCTCTTATTCCTCTCCATAATAAAAGTATTGGCCTCACCTTTTTTTGTTGTTATTTTGTGTGAATTCGAGAAACCAGACCTTGTGTGGTAACTGTGTGTAGGTAGCGTAGACTACGACAGGTAATTATTATTTACTTAATTTGATGGTGTTGATAGAACTATACGAAGTCTGGTGTTGTCCAAATTTCAAGGTATACATCTGATTATAGTTATTCATTTGGTAATTCTTGATTTGATAGCAATTCGTCGTTCAGCGCCATCTGCCGAGTATTTTTATCTTTAAATTGAATATCAAAAACGCGTCCAATTTCAATTCAGAATTTAGCAGTAGTTCTAACTGGATTACAAGCAGTAAAGAGAGTTAGAATTCGATTAGATAACAATAATCAACACTCACAAACAATTAAATGTAATCTCAATTTATCACCGCGCGCCACTGCAATTTGATATATTATTACCAGACATCTATCAATAAGGCAAATATAATTAACTAAAAACCCCACACCTACGCCCATGAATTAAATGCCTTTTCGAGTGAATAAGTTCACCTCTTGTTTCCTGATTTCGTTTCCATTTTCCGTGCCAACTGAAAAGTAAATAAAGACAATTCGTGAAGTTATGCGACGAAAGCAAAAATCAACAAAAAATTTAATAAAACGCGGCCTTGCATTAGTATGAAATATGGCTTAAAAGTCACCTGAGGAAGTAGACTGAAATTTTCGCGGATATCAAAATAGCTACGGATATGTTCGGATTTGATTAATAAATGACTTGAATGCGAAAAATAAAAATAAGGATTTCTGCTACGGCGCAGCGTTTACAATCCCCTTGCACCAATATGTTTAAACCATAAAACCCAGCCGAACCTATACCACCCCTTCCGTTCTAGATCTAACAACTTGAGGTCTTTTCGATTTAGAATGAAATCAGATGATTTTATTATGCCAGATTTGTGTAAGTGCCCCAAAGTCTACTCAAAGTCTTAATCTGAACGTAACTTATAGAAGTGTGACATTCCGTTTTGGTCGCTAATTAGAAGTGAATTTCTAGTACGCCCCTGGTATTATTTCGGGCTTATGTTTCAGTTCGACATTTAGATCCGCAATTTAATACAACCTCATATCTGTCTGGCGCCTTCGTCATACTCTCTGTCGTTTCATGTTTTGGTTGGTTGCATGATGTAAGAAGTCTGCGCGTCGTCGTTTATTCTGGTTTAATCCCAGATGCCAAAGCTGGATTTTGTCAACCAACAAAGTAGAAATTTCCGCATCGGCCATTTCGATTCGTTCTCATTAGTTTTAGTGCCGTAGATGCAGGAATAGCTCGTTTGAACGAGATTTTTGGAACTGGCTTTGTCTAGTTTCGGCCGCTATGCCAGTGTAATACTTAGCTTTGTGTCGCGTAGTGTGCCCCCATTTTAATAGGTAAATTTCTTTATTAATTGCAGATGTTTTGCGTCCTCGTATCTTTAGTATTTGCATGGTTGTATTATTTCGCTTTTCACTCATTTCGGACCCGATTTAATAGGCTTAATTGATCGGCGTGACGTCATCCCAATTAGAGATTAATTAAGGTTGAGAGTTTCTTTTTATTATTCGGATGGCCTAGTTTATTAATTGATAATCATTAGAAATAATCGTTTTCATTCATATCGGACTCGATTCATTGGCTTGATTGATCGGCGTGACGTCAATTTGATTAGAGAGTAATTAAGGCTTATAGGTTTTGTATTCGGATGGCTTACTCATTTGTATTTACTCGCGGAGTTTCGCGCTTGATTTAGTTGATCGTTATCTTTCGTTTCGGTCTCGTTTTAGTAGCTTAATTGATCGGCATGATTTCAAGTTATTTAGGTTAATTGAAGCTTTTGTATTTGAATGAAATAGTCATTATTATCTATTCACGGGGTTTGCGATTAGCCAAATTAGTCATTTTATTTTATTTCCGACGAAATGTAATGTAGATTAAATTAGTAGTTTAATCTATTTGACCATTCCGTAGCGGTTTAGCCGCGAGGGTAAAATTTAACTGTAGATTATTATGCTGCTTCATCAAGGGCATCTATTGTTTACAGCCATAGGTTGTTACTAATGCCAAAAAAGCTGCTAATTTTATGGAATTTATTTTATTACCGAAGTTAGAATTGATGCAATAAGGAATTATTTTTTTTCTTTAATTTTAATAATTAATCTTACAATTAACTTCTACTGATTCGTATGGGTAGTTTAGTTCAACTATTAATTAGACACTAAACAGGGAAATTCGATTGTTAATTCGGGCTTACGTTTCAGTTCGACATTTAGATTCGCGATTTAATACATCCTCATATCTATGTGGCGCCTTCGTCATACTCCCTGTCGTTTCATGTTTTGTTGGTTGCATGATGTAAGAATTCTGCGCGTCGTTCTCATTTTTCTGGTGCGAGACGACCGCTTCGTTCTCCACCTGATACGGGTTGTTCGGTCGATTCATTTAAAAATCTGGTTTAATCCCAGATGCCTAAGCTGGATTTTGTCAACCGACAAAGTAGAAATTTCCGCATCGGCCATTTCGATTCGTTCTCGTTAGTTTTAGTGCCGTAGATTCAGGAATAACTCGTATGGACGAGGTTTTTGGAATTGACTTGGCTAGTTTCGGTCGCCATTGTGGTACTTAGCTTTGTGTCGCATAGTATGCCCTCATTTTAAGAGGTAA
The DNA here is from genome assembly GCA_016904865.1 of Pissodes strobi. Taxonomy (NCBI): domain Eukaryota; kingdom Metazoa; phylum Arthropoda; class Insecta; order Coleoptera; family Curculionidae; genus Pissodes; species Pissodes strobi. The sequence goes on from MU185573.1 coordinate 62,626, forward strand.
GTTTTTTTATTAATTGCAGATGTTTTTCGTTCTCATATCTTTAGTATTTGCATGGTTGTATTATTTCGTTTTCATTCATTTCAGATCCGATTTAATAAGCTCAATTGATCGGTATGACGTCATCCCAATTAGAGATTCAATAAGGTTGAGGGTTTCATTTTATTATTCGGATGGCCTAGTTTACTAATTATTAATCATTAGAAATAACCGTTTTCATTCATATCGGACTTGATTCATTGGTTTGATTGATCGGCGTGACGTCAATTCGATTAGAGAGTAATTAAGGCTTATAGGTTTTGTATTCGGATGGCTTAATCATTTGTATTTCCTCGCGGAGCTTCGCGCTTGATTTAGTTAATCATTATCTTTCATTTAGGTCTCGATTTATTAGCTTAATTGATCGGCATGATGTCAAGTTATTTAGGTTAGTCATTATTATTTATTCACGGGGTTTTGCGATTAGCCAAATTAATCATTTTATTTTATTTCCGACGAAATGTAATGTATTGACCTTTCCGTAGCGGTTTAGCCGCGAGGGTAAAACTTAACTGTGGATTATTATGCTGCTTTATTAAAGGCATCTATTGTTTACAGCCATAGGTTGTTACTAATGCCAGAAAAACCGCTAATTTCATGGAATTTATTTTATTATCGAAGTTAGAATTGATGCAATGGGCAATTATTGTTTTTCTTTAATTTTAATAATTAATCTTGCAATTAACTTCTAGTGATTCGTATGGGTAGTTTAGCTCAACTATTAATTAGACACTAAACCGGGAAATTCGATTGTTAATGGTTAGGATATGCAGTTCTGTTTAATATAAGTTTCCGTTTCGAAGAGAAACCATCATATTGCGTTATTTAATGCAGATTACACATTTTCGCATATTTTCGATCATTGTTGTTTACCGTGTTACACTTTATTCTCGATTTATTGAAATAAAGGTACTGGCACGCTTTTTTATATTAATATTGGAAAATCGTTCGGACCATTTATTTGCCAAATTTAAGTATATTTTAGTGCTTTTGGTTCGTTATGTGGAGCGTACTTGATTTTTTCTCTTGAATTATTAAAATTCAGGAAGGGCTGTGCTTTTTATTTGATAATAATATTGAAGGTCACTCAGACCATTTATTTGTCAAATTCATTTAGCATGATTTTTCATTAAAGTTTATTTTAGTACGTTTTGTTCATTATTTAGACCATACTTGAATTCTTTTATCAATATGGTATGAATTTTATCTGTACCAGACTAGGAACAATCTATTTAATTACATTCATTTATCTTTTATTTAGTCCTATTGCTGTTATTCACTGGTTTCAACGATTATGTACGTTTATTTTGCTGTGCCAAACTCGGTCCAAAATCTTGGACTGCTTATTTCCTCTTTCTAAAAGGCTGTAATATTATTTTCAACTGATGATGTCGGCGGCCCTTGGGCGAACTGAAACTTTTTTAGTTTTTTTGCATAACTAATATTAAGTTATAGTTACATTATTTCGATTGCTCTAATATAGTATTACGGTGGTGCTCTTTTCTCATTTATTCTTTGTTTTTTTTAAACTTTTGGTTAATTTTTTAAATTTGATTTAAAATCTGAGATTTGAAACTCTGCTGAATTATTTTTTTTTGAAAGAATAATATATAATAGCAATCGATTCACATATCCTTGTGACTCGTTACTAAGGAATGTTTCCATTCCTAGGGTCCTTCCACCAGGCGGGAACTTGATGGTCCACCCACCTGGCTGAACTGCTGTAGTTTTTGCTTAGCGGAACTTTGTAGACCACTTCCCTGGTGTAATCGGACAGTCCATTGGTCCGTAACGAACTCGGTGGCGCCCAATGAACCTTTCTCTGGTTAATTCAGCAGCGGGCATAATTGCGCGCTCACTTTACAGTTTGCTATAAGGCCTTGCATTCTCACCTTTTCGCGGTGGATAAGTGTACAATAATACTAATCTAGGTGAAACTCGTCATAGCTCCACGAGCATTGAACAGAAAGCGCCTAGCAGAAGTAGGTAAAAGCTCCGACAAAGCTGAGGAACAAGTATAGTGTAAACTTACCTGGTATTCATATGAAGGCTTCAAATAATACAGCGCCATCTCTTGATGAAATACAGGCGTGGCAGATCCGGAAAGTGGTGGAACGATCCATACCCAATCTGCAGGACATCCGTTCCTCAGTCTCACTTCGTTTTCCAAATGTTTCATGAAAGATTCCGATGCGGTGTGATGGTCCACTATGGTGACGCCTTTCTCTTGGAAGCTGTGTAGTACCGCTAGGTTGCACTCGATCATGGCCTTGTCTTTCCATAGCGTAACAGGTGTCCGAACGTCTAGGCCCATATTGAGAGCTATGGTCTGAAATATTAATATTTATGTTCATATGTGGGAAATAGGGGATAGCAAGGATGAGTTGGAACCGTGATATTCCTCTAGAGATGTTAGTTTGAGTTATAAACGATGTTAATATGAAAAATTCATGGAGGATTTTAATCTTTAAAATATCATTAAAAGGATATATATATTTTTAAACATATTTTTCAAACTACTGTGTTGTTCAAGCTTGACTTCACTTTCTATATTTTGACCATACAAATTTCAGTATATTTATTCAACTATTTGCTCGGGAATAAAGGACCTTAGATGACACCAAAGAAATAAATCCAACGGTGCTAAATACGGACATCTTGCAGGCCAGTTTATCACTAGACACTTTTCTAATCCACTCTGTGGAATATAAAGCGCTATATTTTTCTATGAAGCTTATATTGTCATAAAGATTACTCCAAATCCATTGAAAAATTATTACAGACTCCAAGCTTGAAAGGCTTTCTTAAGACTCATATTTTGTAACGGTCAGAAAATATCAGTAGACTTGATCGGTTATTAAAGTTAAATTTCACCTACGATTTTGCTATTAAAATTTTAAATTAATTTTGGTTCACCCTGGTGTTAAGATTTGTCGAAATGAGATGAGGTGTTTAAGTATTGATTAAATTTCAAAATAAGGCACACATAAGGATGATATTGTCGTAGTATATTATCGTTTCTTCAATTAATTGTGGGTAACATACATTGATTTGTATAGGAGTGGATAAGCAATAGCTGCCTGTCGCACTACTCAAAAGTGGCAACCTATGGGCGAAAAAACAGGTTTCTGCGCATGACAAAGTCGACGCAAAATGGAAAAACGTAAACAAAGGTGATATCGTTTTGTCATGCGCACTAAAACACTTGCCGTCTCAGCAGGCGTAGGTCAGGATCGAACTTGGCTTTTGTCTTTGACGGGTTTTCGTTTTGACGGCGCTGCGTTTTGAGTTAATAATTCGAGTTCGATTCGAGGCAAAATACCCGGCATCTCCTATTTCAAGTAAGTCTAATTATTATAAGTATTACTTATTTATACCTTATTGTTTGTTTCACTATGCTAACTGGGACCCATTTCCCAATCGGCAAGACTACTCTACCGAATATTTGGTGAAATAATCACTTTCGAAGTCCGGGCCTGCCTATTTACCTTCACGGTGCAACAGCTAGCTCCTATTAATTTTCTAATGCGCAAGTCCAAATTGAAGTTTCTTTGTTTACATTTCGCGGTCGTAAATTTGCCATGTTTGGTCTATTTATTGCTTATCCACTCCTATACAAATCAATGGTAACATATAGCAGATTTAATCTACATCTTGTTTCAGTGATGTGACCATTTGTTTTAAGAATATGCTTTTATTTCTGGGTCCTCCGGAAAGGGTGAAGGAGGTCACACATATGCTTGCCTCAACTGAAAGTAAATTGATATTAATTGAGTTTCAGGAGCTTGAACTTCAATTATGAATCGAGAACATGCTTATCCATAACTCTCAACTCGCTTGAGTAGTTTCGTAGGTAATTAAGTTTACAAAATATATCCCTTGCATGGGTGTAGTAGATCCTGATTCTAATGCATTTTACACAGATTCCCTGAGGGGCAACTGCCCCTGTCCTTAATTTTTTGGTTTATTATGGCTTTTAGAAATCTCTCCTGCCATTATTTGGAAACGCAAACTCTTCTCTGCCTCGAGTTTCTAACATTCCCAGAAGAAACGGGGTTAAAGCTTTTTAGGGTGCAATGAAAATGAAAACAAACCCACGAAATGTCATTTTGGGACAGTTGATCTTGTTTTGTAGTTGTTACTGCATGATAAAAGATAATTGCGGACATCTACCATCATAAAATGTCGTATTATTTCGATTCTAAGTTGACTGTCTATAATATGGCTTGTTAATTTCCTTGCGTGGCTATCACGTTTCGGCAATCGAATTGTGACCTGAAATAAACATTTTTGCCTTCCGCATATCGTAGAAACGTATTTTTGTGATAGTATCGGCCGACCAACTAGGAATGTATGATCCAAACCGTTGTGTTTATAAATATTTATTTGTTTTTGAGACCGTTTGCTGTGGATTAAATTAAAGATTAAATTGCTGTATAGAGCATGCCTGCTGGTGTGTGCAACGTAGTTAAATAGAGAAAAAGCACAAAAAACTAGTGGGTTTGGATAACGTTCCCACGAACGGGTTGACATTTGTGGGACATGTAGTGTCGGGCATCTGGTAGAGCTTATGCAAAGCCTTCTTTCTATCCATCCACCCATGGAAATTAAACTAGGTTCACTCTTCAAAGCTTTGCCAGTGCTATTGGCAGTGAACTCTCGTGGTCGAAGGGTTTTTGGTGAAATACTCTTGTGTGGATCTTCAAACAGACCCATTTTGAGTCTCAGGCAGTACCTATTCCTCACATTTTTCTGTTTTCATTATGGGTGAGTTGAGTTTTAAGTTTTGTTGCCTCTAATTCTCATTGCAGAAGTTCTGCCTCGCCCACCTTTTCAGGTAGTCTAGCCGATTTCAGCATTAGTATATTTAAACAATTCTTCACAGATAACATATTGATTTTTCTTTGGTATATTAGTTTTCTCTAAAATGTTAAATAACTACTGTTAAGCAAAAATCATAAATAATTACTGTTACTCAAGATATTATTTTTCTTTAGTTTAAGATATGAAATTCAAAAGAAAATGATGACTGAAATTTAAAATTCAAAAGAAAATGATGGAACTACGTTCCAAACAATGGCTCTCGACAAATCTAAATAAAAGATAACTTGAATTTAATGACAAATAGAAAAAATAGAGGTACAACCTCTCTATAAACGAGTCTTATAACTCCAAAAAAGTAATTTTTATTACTTTTTATATATGGCCCTTGGCACATAAACGATAATTAAGCGCAATTATGCCTCAATCAATTTAAGATAAAGATAAGGCAATCACTATCTCGCATTGAGATGGAAATTTAGATAAAAGATAAGAAAAAACAGGTAAATTTACACATCTGAGCTTAACGATACATCAGTGTTGAGACGCGACAGAGCAAGTGCTAATAATTATATGCTTGATATTATAAATAAACGGAAATTTTAATGAAATAAGCCTGAAGAGAAAACATCTTAAAACTGACAATACTATGAGGGAAATTCAGAGAAATTCTACTAAAAATTCAATTTACTACCTTTGCAGGAATATATAGAATCCACTCCGAGAATCCCCAAATAATACTGTTCAATTTAAATGGAAACACATAAAATAATGTGTGTGACCGCTAAACGAAGAAATAATTATGTTCTCTGTAAATTTGGACTGAACCCCTATTAAATTACATGAATTCGACTAATGAGAGACGAAATTATTCACTAATAAATCGGTATTTTTACCGAACGGTCACTACAAAAATTAAGATTATTGAAGATGTAAGTTAATTGAAAATGTAATATAAAAATGCTAAATTCTTGCTTTAGCCAAATACGATTAAGCGAATCAGAAACAATTATTAATTATATATTTAAAAAATGAAAAAATTAGTGAAATATACTGCAAGATGAATAAAATATTTCAAGATTAAATATCAGCACTTACCCAATCAAGCGTCGCCACAAAGGCAAAACGACCTTGCTTCAAAATTCAAGACGTTCAGCCTATTATGTTTCTCGATGTTTAATTGGATAATTTATATCATGTGACTACTACTATAGGTCATGCGGCATCAAACCAAAGAAAATTCATAAATTGTAGGTATTAAATAGCGTAATATGCTCTCCAATTACCAACTACATCAGATAAGCCCGTTCCCGAACAGATGTCACTACTCAATATAGTAATCTACAGTGAAACAAATACGCAAATTGTAGATATAAACCAACGTACCTGTGCTTCTTAAATAGTTAGTTGCACGAAATATACCCATTCCCGAAGAGAGTTCACTGGCGATTCATATCCCAAACATCGAAAATCATTCGTAATTGAACTGAATTTAGTGGAGCGGAATAAGCTTATATTCCGTTACATAACTTTAAATGTAACACCGAGCACCGTGCGTACCACCATATAATTAATTTTATTTTAATTTTGATTGGCTTCAAGTCAAAATATTTTTTTCAACTTTTCCAAATGAAATGTTGGGGACTTTCTGACTTTTGCCGTCTACAAGTTAATGGCGCCTTTAAATAAATTAAACCTCATTTGACTTAGGGCATAATTTGCACGCTTCGGAGATTGCTCGTTCTGGAATTGCCTTTAAATTTGCTTCATTCAACTTTATTTACTAATAGTGTCTTCTTATGTGTGGTGAAGATAATTAAATAAAATTAGAAGATAATGAGGAGCGAAGTGGCTCTGTTTCTTTCTTTATTTAATAATTATCTTCTTACTTCAAATTTTGTAGCTTTTTAGGGCACAATCGAAGTGATATATTTTTAATATATTCCTTATTAATATCTCTCTAAGGAAAACCCGCTAAAATGAGGTTTTGTGGGTGCATCGTGAGTAATAAAGCCGATTTGCATGACACAGAAGGTATGCAAATGGGGCGTACGATTTTTCTCGGGGTAGTAAAATTAATTTTGGGACTTCTCAAGTCTTGGAAAATATGAATCTATATTTTTAATAAGTTGCTAATTTGAAGAACTTAATATTTAAGTTCAATATTTTATAAGCTTTTATGTAATTGGATGAGTCAAGAAAGATATCGGTAAGTTGCCATTTTATTGAAATTTAATGCTGTTGTGTTTGCTTACGGGCGCCTTGAAAACAAATGATGTCTGTTTAGCTGCTCTGGTTTCATGAACTAACGAGAGCTATAGTTGCCGCCTGTAATCGACGTCAAAACGTTGTAGAGTTAAATGAAAATTAATTTTATGTGATGCCTAGAATCATGATTTACCTTTATTGAAAAACATAATGAGAGTCAAATCCAATTAAATTATGAAAACGATGAAATACTTCAAATTGGTTTTGAAAAGGAAACTTCTGGTAACAATTAACGATGCTCTATTTTAATTTCAATTTCCATTTAGATTATTAGTTTAATCTTACATCAAACTATGTTAAAAGAACGATGTGAGATTACTTTGGCCTAGAACGTGATGAAAGCCTAAGCCGCATTAAAAATTCGATAACAAAAGCGAAGCCTTGTTGTTTACCTCTCAGCTGCATTTTAAAAATACTAATGCAGCACCGTTTCAGCATATCTGAAATTATTTCGCTTTAAACCTTTTGTAGTAGTTGATTATTCTGTCTGTTGCACGCCTAAAAATTGTAAACATTTTTGAAGACTCAACCTGGGTTAATAAGCTTGTATTAGTAAATTCGTAGTAATATATTCGTGTTTTAATTCAACAAACGTATTCTGGCTAACAGATAATGCAGCTAAATTTTGTTAATTTACAGGCTTTGAGCGCTTTCAAAAATAGCATGCAATTTTCGCATCATAGTGGACTTGCTTAATTGCTGCAAACGTTCTGTCTATGTAAACATTTTTAGACATTCCTTCAACAAGTTTCAGAAACTCGCTAGCATTTAGACGATGAGCCTTTTACAGCATTTATCTTGTTTAATCTCGATGGTGAAGGGTGCGCTTTGAGCATTAGTAATTAGATTCTCTATATTTTAATGTAATCAATCTTAGTCTCTAGAGAATTATCATGTGGTACAAGTAGCTCTATTCCTTTAATAGAATAATACGAGGAGTTTGTCTCTAAATTTTGTATAGAAAAGATATTAGCCAGTAGCAGCCTTGTCTGCAACTCTAAGTTGGAAAAGGAAATTGTTGCACCTAATCCTTCGTAGCGTCTCGAAAATGACCTTGCAGTCTACCCCGCGATTATTCGAAAATGATAATAATAGCAAAATACCAGGTGTTGACGGGAGGGTTATCACTACTAAAATTCAATCAAGAAAAATGTAAATTAACGAGCATGTTCTTGAGGCAAAATGGCAGTTAATTATAAATTTGTTGTTTAAGGCAACCATATGTGTGACCCCCTTCCCCCATTGCGGGGGACACTGAATTAAAAGGATATTGTCGGAAAAGTTACTGAAATTGCTATATCGAGACATTAAAGTAAATTCCTGAATTTTCACCGTAATTAATTGGGTAAGTATTAATATACTAAGTAAGGATACCATCCTTTATGTGCCTTATTTTAAAACTTTTTCAATATTGAAACTAAGCTCCCATGACACAAGAATGCGGAATGGAAGAAAAATTAATACATAATGATACTGCCATTCTTGTATCGTTATAACAAAACACAACTATACTCAATATAGACAGAGTCAGTTCAAATCCAGTTCAGGTTCATATGACGTATATTTTAAATCAATATCTTGGTTCACTACAGAAATAAATATAAACTAGGCACATGACCAATTTGGACCCTTGTCTAGGCAATCAAAAGCACTGCATTCGTTTTTTCTTGATTTACGTTATTACGAGGAAAGTTTCTGCTATAAATTGTCTGATAAATAAATATTTGATTATTACCCTTCTTCCCGGCTACAGCCGCCACTGATTTAACTTAGAAATTTCAACATTTAAGAAATTCTAAGCCGCACCCGCATTTATTTGACTGGCAATACTTATTGTAGTACAGCATCAAGATCAACTTGAGTAAACACAAGTCAGATTCTCTTCTAAAGTACCCTCTCAAATTACTAGAGGTTGGAAATGCTTTGGGCAAATAAACCACGATTGTGCGCAACTGCTCCTATGTTTTAAACCAAGTGTGCTTCCTACGTGGTGATATGTGTTGGTCGATACAAACAAATAAATTTTCTTAGTTTATTTTCACCACAAAGGTGAGGGTAGCAATTAACAGTATAATTGACTACAAGCAATTAGTGGACTGTATTAAATGGGGTGGTGGGGGTTTTACACATAGATTATGTGAATTGAAATCAGGTAGGTATGTTAACGTACTTTAATAATGCAATTATGCAATTACAATTGAAATAACAAATATGTACAATTTCTAAATACTACTATCTTGCATTCACTCATTCACTCTCATAAATCTAGAAGTACAAGTTACTTATTACTAAGTAGCTACAAAAAAGTCAAGATTTGTTAATTTCAAAATGAAAAGTTTGTCTTTAAAATTCCAACTTTCCTTTCACTCTACCAAATACCTTGATATCCTATTTTCTCTCCTGTTATCGTGTAACGAAATAATTCGTTACATGGTTTTTCAGGTTTTAAGATTTTTATATTGCAAAGTGATTTTTATGCAAATATACATGCGATTTGATTTCGGTACCTAGGTAGGATTTCGCTAGATGTTAGATCTTTTGTACATAGGTGGAGCTATCATTAGAATTATAGGCGTATTAGTTTTACGTCGTTTTCTATAAAAATATTTTGATTATACTGGCCTTTGAATAGAGGGCGATAGTAATATCGTGATTTGAATTGATAGTCTCCCACCTACTCCTTTGAATGCGATTTGGACCGGTTCTAAAATCGAACGGCGAACGTTTCTTTGGTCTCCAATTTCACGTCGTCAAGGTGAGAATTTTTTTATTTTTGGTCGAATGTGATTTGGTTTTTTTTTTGCACATTCCGCTTTTAACTGAACAAATTAATTTCTTTTGTTTTAGGAGTGTCTTAAAGACAATTTTCAGGTTCTAGAGGGATTTTCAATCAATCATTTAGACGACAATACTTTAATTTATGATAGATTTCTAATCTAGATTTAGAAATCGTATTCATCATTGTTCCGGGCCATCTTGGGCTTTTTGTAGAGTATTGTTGGATAAATGATCTTAGTGGACCCTCTACTCAATCCATTTTATTATATTTATCGTAAATTTCGTTAACTTTTACAGGAAGATTTAACTGCGTAGTTCGAGTTGGCAAGGAGAATTTTTTGCTAACCTAACGTTATTACCGATTTCTGTTGGTCTTTTATGTTTTTAGCTAATTCCTGGCTCCAATCCACCACTTTCAAGGTTAATTTATTAACAAAGGCTATGCCAAATTTTGGAAAGAACCGGATGGGTAGCCAATAGCCAATAGACCTTGAGTTTACTGCCAGTGGAGAGAATAGGATATCCCATTTTCTGAAAGTCTAAGGTGAGTTGTCTCTTTTGTTATTTCTAATTCATGAAATATATTATTGAATTTCTTTGAGAACTCACCTTGGATTTTTATTTCTTCTCTCTACCGACAGTCGACGGTAAATTTATAACTTTCATCTTTGTAAACTTAGCTCCTTGCTAAACTCGTAGCTAAATTTGCTCGATTCATTTTTGCTTGCGGCTCGTAATGCTCACTTTGACGAATGAAATGGGAGAACGGTGACATAATGTGAAATGTCGATCAAATTGTATTGTGATCATAGCACATACAGTTTTCTTGTCGCATAAATTTGACTTAGGAAGAATTTGCATATTTATTAATTTGTAATTTTGAAGTAATCATATTTCTATCAATTTTTGACTAGTATTTAGCTTATTTTTAGAACCTTTCTTTTAAATAAATTTTTTTGGGGGACTTTTCATTTATTTGGCACTTATTTAAAAGTGTGCTTAAGTTAAATTTAATCATTATTTTTTTGAAGTAGCCTTGAGTATCAGATTCATTGACGAATCTTGTATTTTTAAACATAGTTTAATCATTCATTAATGATCTTGTATTTTGGAACATAGTGTTATCAGATTCATTGACGAATCTTGTATCTTTAAACATAGTTTAATCATTCATTACTGATCTTGTAATTTGCAACATAGTTTTATCAGATTCATTGACGAATCTTGTTTTTTTCTTTTAATCATAGTTTAATCCTTCATTTACAAATCTTGTAATTTTTGATCGTAGATTTAATTTTTAAGTAAAAGAGTTTGAAATATTTTGATGAGATTGTTTCAATTACTGTTCATTATTGTTCATTTTTTTGCTTAATATCAACCAACATTCTGGTCTAAAACAAGTTTTTATTCTGTTTGCATATTTTCACGGAAATTGGTCAAAGAGCCTGGATTGATAATCAAGCATCAACCGAGTGTACCATTGCAGCATTAGACGTATCAGCTCTATAAGACGTTTATGCCCTCTGATGTTATCCTTACTCATATAGACCTGACAAATAACAGGCAATTGGAGAAAAAGGGAACGAGGTGAAGAGAAGTGTGTCCAATCAGGGTTGAGCGTCTAAGCTAAGTATTTTATTTGCAAACGTAAAAATCACTGCTGGATCAGAATTTTTTTTTGGTTTTGACTAATTTCAAAAATTAATATTTTAATTGTTTTTTTTTTTCTAATATCAATTTAATTCTTCAACTCTGTTCAACAAAGTTATAATTTGGATTGTTAATTTTAATAATATTTATTGAAATAAAATTATTGTAAATTTGTTTTTAAGAACATTTTTTTATTTCCGGCGAGAATGAGATTCTGCAGTTCTCAACGTCTATCAAGTGATTTTTGTTAGCTTTTAAGCTTTTATTGGTGATACTTGACAGTTCTTTGAGAGTTGAGGAATTTCTGGCGCCCAAGAAAAAATCCTTACTAACCAATAAAATAAACTCGCGACCTATTCGGCAACTTAAAATATTTCCAAAAAACATCAGGAACTTAAATTGTTACAATCGTACCCAGAGGAAACCCATTAAACTTCACGCATTGGATTCATGTATTCGCTTTACTGGAATTGGAATGGATTGTCTTTACTGCCAATTGGCAGGTGCCATTTTACTGATTCTCTTCAACTACAGGGAAACCACGACACCACGTCATTTCTGGGTTTAAAGAATTGCGTAAAAAACGCCTTAAAAAGGTCTTTGTCCACGTTGGCGGGATACACTAAAGGGTAGAAACTTCTGAAGAGTCTTCGGTTGAATATTATTTCCAAATACTTGAAGTTACATAACTCTGTGCTAAACTCCAATGATGATGACAGCTTCAGAATTCATACCTATCTACGCACACAGTAAATTTATGCAATAAATATCGGAGTGTCTCTTGGCTGCCAGCTTAAATCACATATGTCACTTTGTTAACTACTTGAATGTTGTTTTTCATTTAATAAAAAGATGCAAAGGCGGAACTTTTAGGAATTTGGTCAATAAAATACACTTTACCACTAGAAACAAGTACCGAATGCATTAATATTAGAATTCACTACACCCATACAAGATATGTACAGTGCTCAACAATTGCTAAGGATCACAAGTGTTTTGGATTATTATTTTAATTCTGGTATTTTATTTTATATTGTTATTTTTTGTATGGCAAGATAATTATATTTTCTTCAATATTCGAACACAAAAAGCAAAAAAAAGGTCTGAACCAGAAAAGGAAAATTTATTGAAATAATACGACAAATTTTTTTATTCAACTAACGAAAAACAACTTAAAAGTGTCTATAAAAAAATGAAACAGAAAAAATCTAATATCTGGTGGGCCCACTCCGAGCTCGGAGAAGGCATCTGACTCTAGCATACTCTGGATCAGTCCGTCGAAAAAATTTTGGGACAAATTGGCCCAAATTTGTGTAAGAGTCTCCTCTAATTGGTCGAGCGTTTCCACAGGGTCCTGCAAGGTATTCAATTGTCTCAACAATTGAGCCCAGGCGTGTTCTATGCAGTTCATGTCTGGTGAACTAGGCGGCCACTCCATTCTGTTGATATCATGAAATTCCAATCTCTCGGTCACAATGTTTGCATGCACGGTGAGGACGTGCATTGTCGTCAATTAAAACGAAATTTTCGCCAATTGCACCCGCAAATGGTACAATAATTGGTTCAATAATCATGTCTCGATACAGCTGAGCAGTCATTGTAGAATTCCTTAAAACAACTAAGTCTGTGCGGCCATTGAAACAAATGCCACCCCAAATGCAGATGGAGCCTCCACCAAATGCAACTTGCGAAATCCTGAAGTTTTCATTATAGCGCTGTCCTCGTTCCCTCCATACCAAGATACGTCCATCGGAGTTACTTAGACGAAATCTGGACTCATCTGTGAACAAACAGTTTCTCCAGTCGTGAATAGTCCAGTTCTGGTGTTGCTGTGCCCACAGCCGTCTCACAACCCTATGCTCCATATTAAGTCGTGGACATAGTGCACGTCTTCTTGTCCTTAAACCAGCCGCATGCAACCTTCTTCTTACTGTCTGGTTGGAAATTATTGTGCCAGTCGTGTTACGGAATGCCCTATTGATGCGCGAAACACAGTAGGTCGGGTTTCGCCTTGCGATAATTTTCAGATATCGGTCCTGTGCAGGGGTTGTGACTGATTGTCGCCCTCCCAAATGACCATATGCTGCTGTACCATTTGTCACATATCGATTCCATGCGCGACTAATAACACTTTGACTAAATCCCAATGCACAATTTGTTGCATATGAACAGGCTGTAAACGTGTTTGAGGTATATTTCAAACTAACAAAAGTCATAAATTTACTACCGTCAAAAAACTGAAGCAAAATGAAGATATGAAGAAAACAAATAAACATCTGAATTCCATATTTTTTTTTTGCTAACGGTGGAAATAAGGCAAATGTGGCCAGCCACAACAATGCATTTTAATTTGGAATGTGTACAACTGATAACAAAGCCTGCATATCAACATTTTTCTCATCTATTGATTTTACATAAAAAGTGATTTAGAAAAATCACTATGATCCCTAGCAATTGTTGAGCACTGTATTTTACAAAATTAAGAAACTGTGAGTCTATTTAAGTAAAAGTCTTCAGCTAATTCAATGTTGTTGACAAGACATTCTCCACTTAATAAGTATTAAATATTTACTTTTATTTAATACAAGCTAGATGTCAGATCGACTAGACATAATATTACTAGAGACGACCAGAAGTTCCTGAAATCCTTGGGTCTAATATTGAGGGTGTGATGTTGTCTTCAAGTGAAAAGATTGAAGTTTTTGTCGAACCTGTTCTTGACAACTCAATAATAAGTTTCCAAGGGCATACCGACATTTAGAAATTCCGATGAAATTCGCATACCCTTACACTTTCAAGAGCTAATTTTGGATATATCAGAAAGTTATATTTACATTGAAGGTACATTCACACCAAGTGATGCCACAAAACCGTGTTACTTGTCTAATAATGCACTCGCTTTACTGTTCCATGAAATTCGTTATGAAATGGGTGGAGAACAAGTGACTGTGGTTCGCAAAGCAGGAGTAACAACATTAAAAACAATGGCATCATTTGGATCTACACAATTCAAAACTTTGTATTCTTGGGGCTAGGGGCTATCAGCCAAAGAACAATTCATTTAAGATGCCACTAGCCATGTTTTTTCTGTAAAATTACCATTAAAATATTTGATGGGTTTTGCCGAAAATTATACCAAAGCAATATTGAATGTTAAGCATGAGCTGATACTTATTATCGCGGATATTTAACAATTATTGTTATATCGGCGAAGTAGATGCAAACATTACAATAGATAAAATGAAATGGAAAATTCGCTATAAGGACCGTCAAAAGTTGAAAATGTTTTCCCGCATTATAAAAAAAGACTATGCTAATGTCATATCGAATATGGGAACTTTATGAATTACCATCCCTGCGACAAACTCAGATGTATGGGATGTAAGAACCGCAACAAGTTTGGAGCGTCCCTGATACATAATAATTGGATGTCAATCTTTAAAAAATTGTGATAGAAGAGATGAAGATGCTACACAATTTACTTCAGCTGATGTAAGTGACATATACTATATTTAAAAGAAACTGTTTTTCTCTATGAGAGATGGAATTTCTCAAAGTTGTATGCTTCTGCCTATTATAGTTATGAGAACTTCCAAACAAGTTGTTATGGTAAAGCTAGTAATGAACCTTTACTAAATGTCGAGGAACATATGCAAAACCCAATATTCGTGATCGATTGCCTGCTCAAGCCGAAGCAGTGAAATCCTGTTAACATCAAAATAGAATTTTATTCAAAGAAAACATTCCCTAAAGTTACTAAAGCTTACGCATTGATAATTCACGATTCCTGTTTTACATATTATATTTTAAATGGTTCCGTTGCAAATAAGGCTTCATTCTAATTAATGTGTTTATAAATATAGTTTAGTTTAAGTAACCTAATTTATGTAATGAGTTTGGTACGGGGTTTGTGGTTAGAGAAGAATTGGTCCAGAATATATTAAAGTTTGAACCAATAAATGAAAGGGTATGTTACATCAGACTTAAGGGACAATGGTATAACATCTCAATAATCTCGGCTCATGCACCAACGGAAGAGAAGGATGAAAATATAAAAGATGCCTTCTATGACTCTCTTGAAAGGATAATCGACACTACCCCCAGTCATGACATGCTACTACTCTGCGGTGACTTTAACGCAAAGATAGGCAAAGAACCTAATTTTGAACCAACGATAGGCAAGCACAACCTTCATGACGTATCTAATGATAATTGCCAAAGACTCATAGAAACAGCTGCGTCCAACAATTTGCTTATAAAGTCTATGTTCCCACACAAGAACATTCACAACCACACCTGGGTATCAAATGACCACATCACTCGAAACCAAATCGACCATATTGCTGTGGATCTACGTCACGGAAGTAACATACTAGATGTCAGAAGCCTCAGAGGAATAGATGGAGACACAGACCATTACCTAGTCCGTGCGAAGGTCAGAATCAGAATATCACGACAAGATCCTAAGAGAACGATGGCAACTAACTCACAGTGGAATCGGGATGAAATACAGAAGGAAGTGAAACGACAGCAATACGTAGAACAACTCAAACAAGAACTAAACTTTGAAGAAGACGGCAATGAAATCGAAAAGCTCTGGGAAGTAACAGCAGATAAAATAATAAAAACCGCGGAGAATGTGTTTGGAAAAATCGGCAGACGAAAGGCGAAATCGTGGTTTGATCAAGATTGTAGAAAACAGCTAGAAAAAAGACAAACCATAAGAAAGCGTATAATACAACTTCAATCCAACGAAAGCAGAGAAAAGTACCCAAAGTGTCGGAAAGAAACAAGACAGCTAATTAGAACGAAGAAAATGGAATTTGAACAACAGAGATACGAAGCAATAGAGAAAGATCGTCCCAAACCAGGATCCCGAAATTTTTACAAAGCAATATCCTTTGAAAAAAGAGGCTTTAAACCAAGATCAATCTCAGCACTCAAAAACGAACAGGGCCGTATTCTCTTAAACGATGAAGAGTTGTTGGAAGAATGGAAGAGACATTTTGAGAAGCTACTAAATGTCGAACATGATGAACCGCATAAAGAAAAAACTTATGTGACAGCGGACCTACCAGCCGAAGATCCCTCTTTTGAGGAAACGCAGAAAGCTGTACAGAAACTAAAGAACTCCAAGGCACCAGGATCTGATGGCATAATCGCAGAACTTCTAAAACATGGTGGTAACGCACTTCATCAACAAAGCTAATAATACTTATATTGACCGAAGAAAAAAATCCAACACAATGGAAGGAAAGCATCATAGTGCCTATCCACAAAAAAGGAGATAAATCGAAATACGCCAACTACAGAGGAATCTCACTGATTAACACGGCATACAAAATATTGTCAAACATCCTACTCAACAGACTTACTCCATTCGCAGAAAACATCGTGGGAGAGTACCAAGCGGGGTTTCGGGCTAAGAGATCAACCATAGACCAGCTATTTACTTTAAGACAAATTCTGGACAAGGGATGGGAATATAATAGAACGATACACAACCTCTTTATTGACTTCCGACAAGCTTATGACAGCATAGAGAGAATCCAAGTGTGGAATGCAATGGCCGAGTTTTCAATCCCCAGGAAACTTATTCAGATGACCAAAATCTGCATGGAAGGAGGAATATCCAAAGTTAGAGTGAACCAGAGCCTATCCAACAAATTTGATTTACGTAACGGTCTAAAACAAGGCGATGCCCTATCACCCTTACTTTTTAATATTGCCTTAGAAAAAGACATCAGAAGAGCCGAAATCAAAACCGAACTACTAACCACTAAAGGACCCAAACTTCTACTAGCTTACGCGGATGACATTGACCTCATCGGAGACACTGTATTAACGGTAAAGGATATTTTTAATAAAATCGAGAAGTCAGCAGGAGAAGTGGAGCTCAGGGTCAATGAAGATAAGACGAAATGCATGTGCGTAAACCGAATGGGACGCAGGGATAGAATAGGACAAAACGTGACAGTGAACAGCTACAACTTTGAAAGAGTGGAACGTTTTAAATACCCTGGATCTACAGTCACGGCTTATAACGACGTCACAGAAGAAATCAAGGGCAGAATACAGTCCGCAAATCGCTGCCTATATGCATTAAAAAATCTGATCCAATCTAAAATCCTGAGAAGGAAATCCAAAGTCACTATATATAAAGATATTATCAGACCAATGATAACGTATGGGGACGAAACATGGAGAATGACCAAGGCCAGCGAAGAAAAACTGCGACGCTTCGAACGCAAAATCCTCAGGAAGATTTATGGCCCCCTCCGCGATGCAAGAACCGACCAGTACCGTATTAGAACCAACGCTGAATTAGCAGAACTATACAGCAACAGTGACATCATTCAAGAAATCAAAGCTCACCGTTTAAGATGGGCAGGCCACTTACAACGGCTTGACGATCAAAGGCTTGTGAGATTGATATGGGAAGTGGTTCCAACAGGAAAAAGACCACTCGGACGTCCCAGATCGCGATGGAGAGACAACATCAGATCAGACCTCCGCAAAATGAACATCCCCTTCGACCGTCGACTGATGGAAGATCGTACCTTCTGGAAAACAGTTGTCCAGTCAGGCAAGGCTTACCCTGGGTTGTAGCGCTAAATGATGATGATGATGATGAATTTATGTAATTTAGCTATAAGGATATATTCTAGTTTATGTTAAACATAAAATGGTAATTAAATTAAAGTGATTTTTTACTTCACCATTGAATAACAAAAATTTCAAATAAATTAACGTTAGTTAACAATTAAATACTGCCATTTTCTGGCCGATTTTATAATGCTTATTCAAAAGCGAATTCAGGGCCTAAGTTAAACAATAACGGTGACAGAACACAATTGCATTCTATGGTGAGATAGTCACTTCAATTCCAGTTCAGGTTTGTATTAGCTTGAACGTCATTGATTTCCAGTATTTTTTCGTCCTAAATTGTTTTTGTGTGTTTTATGTGGTCGAACGCGTTCTCATAATCTAAGAAACTTAAACGCAAATATAGACCTAAGCAAAATAGGGCGAGACAAATACAACCTAATAATATGTGTATCATACTCATTGAAATTGTGTAAACAGTAATGAGATACCCGAAACTGACGCATATTTATCTTCTTTGAATTGAGACTAAAATAAAAAATATGTGGATATTTATTTGAAATCTTAGAACACCCTGTTGTTTCCCATGAACATCCCCTTTAATTACTTTTGAACATAATAAGATGTGTATCATATACATTGAAATTGTGTAAAGAGTAATGAGATATCTGAAACTGATGCATATTTATCTGCTTTGAATTGAGACAAAAATTAGAAATATTTAAATGTATATTATTAAAAATATATTTATTTGAACACTTTGCTGCTCCGTTGCTTCCCATAAACATCCACTTTAATTACTTGTTAAGTGGGTAAGCCTAAGCAGTGAGTGGGTGAGGTGGCTAATAATATGCGGGTTAGGACTAAGCCCAAATTGTTTTGTTGATATTACTAATTAGTTTAATCAGTTGTGCGTAAAATTGTTTTACATATACAGCCACCTAGGGAATCTGCGAATAAATATTAATTATTAATTATAATGATATGCAAAGATATCATTTAGCTTATTACAGAATCCAGATTGTGGGCGTTAGAGCAATACAACTTGCTGTGTATCTCAGAAAGCTGATTTTTAATCATTTTCTTAAAGCTTCTTAAGAGAATGATACGCTTTTAAATATTTGTCAAATTGTATTGATTTAGTGCTCCTACATGCTACTTACCTCCAGCATATTTAGCCTATGCGTATCGCATAAATTTCTGCATCCGATTTCAGTACTCATGTACCAACCATTGAAAGGTGCGGCAGTAAATTGAAGTCCGCCACAGTCGAACATCATGCTTGACACGGCGGGTACCGCGAACCATCGAAGTCCGAGATTTTCAAACCAAGTTAAACTGGAAAACAACACCATGCACTGTAAAAAATGGTATTTGGAAATGCTCTGTTTCGATGGAGTACAGATTCCAAATGGTGTTTTAAGCAAGAAAAATAAGATGGTAGAAATAAAAATAATATTGTGCTCATGAAGCCTGCATCCGTCATCATTTTTAACGTTATATTTACTTCAAATTTGACATAGAATAGGGATTCTGCCAGAAAATATGTTTGGAGACATCTTGCTCTAGCTCAATAAGTATATTTTAGCCACCTCTCCAGTAAATTCGAAAGAGAGATATGAGTTTCGACTAGTCATGGGTTAAATTTTATATTGTACTGAATTGCATAAATCTCACACATAATTACCTACTTTATAATATACGTAAACAAAACAGTGATTGTTCTGTTTCCATCTGATGAAGTATTCAAATATACTGGCCAAGACAGCTTTACTATTGTTTTAGACAAGGATGTGTTAACAACTGTTTTAGATGGGCATCCTAAAATAACGTTATTATTTACGCCTGATGAATGACCTCAATTATTCAATGCATTATAAGTAGGGTGTTGGACCTAAAGGACGTAAATAATGCCCGTGGCGTAAATCGTTGGGGCAAAGAATCTCAAAGCTCAACATAGTTTCTAAATATCTAAAGAGCATCGCCGATTAGTCTAGAGAGACAATTATAAAATCGGGATATACAATTATGTTCATCTGCGGATTGGAAATATTTAAAACTTAAAAGCATATGTGTTTTTTCTTCTATTTTGTTTTTGTTTCTTCTTGTTCCATGTTTTGTATACATTGTATAATCCTTTGTTAATAAGAAATATTACTTTTCATCAGCATCATTATCTACCATCCCTTACATAATCTAAGTTAACTCATTCAACAAGAAAAGTAATATTTTCTCGTCAGAACCCAAACACAACATAAATTATACTAAAAAAACTACAATAGAGCCAGCGAATAAAATACAAAAAGACCATTTTAATGTTGGCATGTTTCGTACCGATTTTCGTTGAGAAAGTCAAGTGGGAGTAATTTTAAATAGAACTTCTGATTGAAACGTCATGATGTAACCGGAAATGTTGTGCCCAGGAATACCCCGTGGGAAATAATGGCCGGAGCTAGTTGGAATTTGAAAATATGTATCGCTTTACTTGCACGACCCCAGTCTACGCGCGACAAAAATGCTTCTAAAGTAAGCTTGAGTTACAACCTGGAAAAGCTTCTGAATCAATAAATCACTGGAGTATCTAAGCTTTATCTTTACCCTATATATAGTCGTTCCCGTTATTGTTTGATGTTGGTTTTGGTGAATTTTGATCTGAGCTTTTAACTTTTGGAATTTAACCCGCAAGCATAAATTAAATAAATGCGTAAAATACGAGGCCACTTACTTTGGATGTGTCAACGGTACTTCTAACACATATTCTTTCGGAATATCAAAGTAATCTGGATCGTGCCCATTCGCCGACACTACGAGTGGCAAGATGTCCCATCGTGTAACCTTTCCTCTCCAGCCTAGTTTCTGGCATACTTCGGTAAATTCTACGTTCAATGGATCTCCTAAAATAGTAAATCATATGCTGCAACGACAATCAACGAACTAACAACATTTTGAAAATATTAATTATTAAATTAATTGTAGACGTAACATTTATTATAGGAAAATTTAAATTTAGTTAGTAAAGTCTGTCTCTTTATTGTTGAGACATGACAAATAATATTTGACAGTTGATGGATGGAGAGGCGCAGAAGCCTCAAACTGTGTCTACTACCAAACGTTGTTAAGGGTTTAGTTATACATTCATTCCCCCAAAATCTTAAACATTATATCTCATGAGTGTAAGTGTTCCCTAGTATAAGATCAAATGTATCTGGAATTAATAGAGAAATATTCAATAAAATATATGACAGAAGTTGAAAATAATTTCAAACAGTGATAGCTATGCAATATTAAGTTCAATGATTAAGAGAGAAATTAATATACAGGGAAATATGTTTTCTAATTGGAAGAATGACAAATACATGTGAGAGTTGATATATGTATCCGAGGGATGGAAGCAGTAGAAGCCTCAAGCCTTATCTACTAGGTAAAAAGGCACCGGAATTAAAGAGGTTGTTGGGCATTAAGCTCCACTTAAATGCACATTCAGATCTTTGTTTCACAAGAAGTTAAACATTATATCTCATAACATTATCAAATAATGCATCTACAAGCCTATTAGAATTAATAAAAAATACGATAGAAGTTAAAAATGATTAAAACTGTGACAGCTATGCAATATACAGTTCAATGATCAAGAAATAAACTAATACACAGGCAAATTTGTTTTTGAAGGAATGGCAGATTCATATGGCAGTTCACATATGAGTACGATGGATGAAAGGAGTAGAAGCCTCAAGTCTTATCTACTAGGTAAAGAAACACCGAAATTAAAGAGGTTATTGAGCATTAAGCTCCACTTAAATGCACATTCAAATCTTTGTTTCACAAGAAGTTAGACATTATATCTCATGACATTATCAAATAATGCATCTACAAGCCTGCTAGAATTAATAAAAAATACGATAGAAGTTAAAAATGTTTAAATCTGTGAGAGCTATGCAATATACAGTTCAATGATTAAGAGATAAACTAAGACACAGGCAAATATGTTTTTGAAGGAATGGCAGATTCATATGACAGTTCACATATGAGTACGATGGATGAAAGGAGTAGAAGCTCCAAACCTTGTCTGCTCAGCGAGGACACATCAGAGTCTTGAGTGTGAATGCTCCCTAGTATAAGATTAAATTTAATATCTACAAGCCTGTGGGAATTGATTAAAAAATTTCAATAAAATATATGACACAAGTTGAAAAATATTTAAAATCGTGGGAGCTACATGATATAAAGTTCAATGATTAAGAGAGAAATTGGCAACACTGAGTGAAATTAATATACTGGGAAATATGTTTTCTAATTGGAAGAATGACAAATACATGTGAGAGTTGATATATGTGTTTGAGGGATGGAAGGAGTAGAAGCCTCAAGCCTTATCTACTAGGTAAAGAAACATCGAAATTAAAGAGGTTGATGAGCATTAAGCTCCACTTAAATGCACATTCAGATATTTATTTCACAAGAAGTTAAACATACTACCTCATGACACAATCAAATATAACATCTACAAGCCTATTGGAATTAATAAAAAATACAACAGAAGTTAAAAATTAGTAAAACTGTGAGAGCTATGCAATATACAGTTCAATGATTAAGAGACAAACTAATACACAGGCAAATATGTTTTTGAAGGAATGGCAGATTCATATGACAGTTCACATATGAGTACGATGGATGAAAGGAGTAGAAGTTTCAAACCTTAACTACTCAGCGAGGACACATCAGAGTATTGAGTGTGAATGCTCCCTAGTATAAGATTAAATTTAGTATCTACAAGCCTGTTAGAATTGATTAAAAAATTTCAATAACATATATGACAAGAGTTGAAAAATATTTAAAATCGTAGCAGCTACATAATATAAAGTTCAATGATTAAGAGAGAAATTAGCACACAGGCAAATATTTTTTATAATTAGAATGACAGATATAATATTGTCACGAGTAGCTTCGGGGGTAGCGCGTTTATTTAAAGAATAACTTCTCAGAGAAGAGCCTCGTCGCGATTAGTACAATGACGGGGTCTCAATGCTTCCTTTAATCTACCACTGGATGTTCTACTCGTGAGGCCACGCCTTGTTTAGCGTGCCGGGGGGTAACTGAGGTAGACCGGGATCGCGTTGCGTGGGGTAAGAAGAGATGATAAAGTAAGCACGTTTAGTTTATAATAATAACAATGTATTAACGATAAAACTTTAGCAACAATTATTGGTCAGAAAAAATGAGATTCTATTATTCCCGATTACTACGGTGCGCATGTTTTCTCGATTTGAGGTACTGTTTATAGGTCTTTGTTTACTGTCTTACAATTTATAGTTTTTCTTAAGGGTTGGGTTTTACTTAAGAGCACTAAGAGATTTCACTAAACTTTTTAACTGACTATTTAGACACTTGTCTTTCTCAACACTCTGACAAACTTCTTGTCAAGACTTTACTATGGAGGTTGTGCAACCCCTGGCCCTAGCAGTCGTCAAGTGACTAACCGGTACCAGGTTGGGTAGGAAAGGAATGGAACCTAAAGCAGTCGTATGACTAACTTTAGGAGCGGATAGAACCCAGGAGGCAGTCGTCAAGTGACTAACCTTGGGAGCTGGAGGTGAGACTAAAGTCTGCCGAACTGAGGGTTTGATAGCGTATTTATATAAAACAAAGTGATGATCATTGCATGCATAAGGTTCAAAGTCGCTCCCTTTGATTGCTCGCGTTGTTTATAGTTTGACTTTAATGTTTATATAACAATCTCCAAGTTCAAGTTCAAACTTGCGACAGGGTGATATTTGTTTAGTAGCTTATGCTTTTTAGTAGATTATACATTCCCCAGCCCTCTAAAATGTTGGTCTCCAACATTAATGCGACCACTACAGCTCAAAAAAAGAAAGACCTCAATTCGAAAAAACTTGCCGCATAATACTATGTGATATTACTATTTATAGAACATAAAAAATATACATCAGTGGTTTTGTTACTTTCTGGATCCAGGCTGATCCTTAGTAACTCCCTCTAGCCTCCACTGCAGTCTATATGTCTTAGCATTGACATACCATTAAACTGTTTGAGGGTATCATAAGTAAGAGCCTGCTGGAGAGACTAGTATGGACATCCACTGGTGCTTTGTACATAAAATAAAAAAGAAACATATTTTTTAAACTGTCTTTGAAATTTTATACTTAACTCTAATTCTAGATTAACAGAGAACAAGTAGAGTGTATAATTCCCCACTTAGTATTTTGCATATTTGAAATAACTATACTTTACCGTTGACTGGCTAATAGACGCCTATTGGTCAATCCACGTTTAGACACAATATCAACTCTTTATAAAATACTGATACATGTATTGTAATATCTTGCTTGTATTGACTAATTCAGCCTGCACGGGATGCGTCCACCCCATAAAAGTTGATTTTTGGCTTACCACATTTATCATAACCGTAATATCACCATTTTATAAATTGTCTCAATAATATTTACAATTCTACCAAATAGTTTAAAGAAGTTTAAAAAAAAAAGTTGATTAACTATATCCTATTAAATTATTTTATACATCTAACATTTTCTCACTTGAATACGGTCCTGATTACGAGACTAATATTTACTCGCTGCATTTTATGTCTCTAATTATAGCAGTTTATTTGACTCAGTAATACTTGTTGACTTATAAACAAAATTTGCTGACTTTCTATATTCTTTTAGTCGACTTATTTAAGCTCGCTGACCCTGTTTATATTTAAAATTGTTTATGTGTACACAATTTACCGATCTTAGTTCCATGAAATATCGTACAGTCAATTATTCTAATATGTAAAATAAAAGGTATCTTATACTTTACGCTACAATATTTTCTTTCTTCTGGCTTGTTCCTCACTTCTTAATGGCTAGATGGCGCCCTTTGAAAACTGCTGAGAAAGTATCCATCTTTGCTTCGTGTCCCTTGTTGGGTATCGATATGTCTGCCCCATCTCTACTTGAACGAGTATTCGCCGAGTAGTTCTGGTGCTTTCTTCGTTTTTTTCCCTTTGACTGGTACCCCTGTCAATTCATCGACCTCGAACTTTTTGACCTCTGGGAAAAAATGCTGTCGTGTCCTATTCGTCAATTCGTCATTTATTTCTACGGTAGCGTTTTTTGCGTTGTGTATCGCCTAGATCAAATAAATTAGCATTAAAATTTGTTACAATGATATAATGACGAAGATTTGTGTATGATTTTGTACCTTTTGGTCGGTTTTATGTTCCTGCCAGATGCAGTTTTTTCAATGTGACCAGGGATTTGCCTATGAAGTTTGAATCTTGGCAGGTGCTTCGAAGCGAAAAGGTAAGTGTTGTATTACCTATAATCATTATTTTCGGACTCTTGTAGAATGAGAATGGATGCCAGAGCATAAAAAACTCTAATCTAAGCGTGTTTGATGCATGAGTTTGAATTTCTTGGAAAGAGTGTGGCAATATACTCCATTTTATGGAATGTGGGGTTTGAATATTAAAAAGAGAGGTTTTATCAATGTTATTTATTCCATTCCAAGCTGTAGATGACTTGTATTACTGCTAGTTTAACATGGAAGTTGTTATGTGAAGATTAATTATAGCTTTTATAGGTTACAGAGACATGAAATAGGAATAATAAGAGTCCCTGGAACTCAATGGCTTATGGTCTGTTCGAACTGTCATTGCTGGCTGCTGTGGCACCACATGTTCCAGTTTTCCCCAGTCTCTCCATGGAATGGTTTTCGACATAACTACTGGATCCTCACGTCTTCTTTCTACAACTGTAGGTAAGTCGCTAGATTTTATTGCTTAGCTTTAGTTTCATTCATGTTTGTTTCCTCGTTTTTGATAGAGTTTCTGCCAGATACAGTTTCTGCCAGATATTGCATGTCCTGCTGCTAAATAAAAAATTTTGAGCTTCATTAGTTGGGCAAATAAACCCAACAACACTGCGCGAAAGATACCAGGCGCGTGATTTGAATTTTTCAATTATAATTTAATGATTTTTCTTGACCTATCATTTTTGTAACGTAAATTACGACACGTGGTTCCAATATCAATGACGTGGTTTAATGCGAAACGACTTGACGATAAAATGTTTACGATGTCTCTTGTCAAAAAATGTAATAAGATGCCGACTTGTAGCCGAGTACTAGGTCGCGCATGATTTGAGAGCAGGAGGTACTGTTTATAAAGTTCTTTGTTAATTGTATTATAATTTATAGTTTTTCTTAAGGGTTTGGTTTTATTTAAGAGCACTAAGAGATTTCACTAAACTTTTTAACTGACTATTTAGACACTTGTCTTTCTCAACACTCTAACAAACTTCTTGTCAAGACTTTACTATGGAGGTTGTGCAACCCCTGGCCCTAGCAGTCGTCAAGTGACTAACCGGTACCAGGTTGGGTAGGAAAGGAATGGAACCTAAAGCAGTCGTATGACTAACTTTAGGAGCGGATAGAACCCAGGAGGCAGTCGTCAAGTGACTAACCTTGGGAGCTGGGGGTGAGACTAAAGTCTGCCGAACTGAGGGTTCGGTAGAGTATTTATATAAAACAAAGTGATGATCATTGCATGCATAAGGTTCAAAGTCGCTCCCGTTGACTGCTCGCGTTGTTTATAGTTTGTCTTTAATGTTTATATAACAATCTCCAAGTTCAAATTCAAACTTGCGACAGGGTGATATTTGTTTAGTAGCTTATGCTTTTTAGTAGATTACAATATGACAGTTGACATATCTGCCGGAGGGATGGAAGGAGTAGAAGCCTCAAACATTATCTATTCAGCGCAGAAATACCAGAGTTAAAGACCAGAGTATAAGATTAAATTTAGTATCTACAAGCCTGTTGGAATTAATAAAAATATTCTATAAAATATGTGGCTGAAGTGGGAAAATAATTTAAAACCGAGAGAGCTTAATTGAGAAGTTAACACACAGACAGATGTGCCCGAGGGATGGGTGGAGTAGAAACCTCAAAATTCATCTACTCGGCGAAAGAATATGAGAGTAGGGATACAATAGGGATTGGCCATCCAGCACCGTGGATTTTTTGCAGTAGCAAAAACCATCTGCGTGAACTACACCATTTTTGTGCTGTCTGTCCTGTTTGTCCTACCTGTCTATCCTGTAGATCTGTTCTATCTGTTCTGTCTGAACTACCTGCCTGTCCTACCTGTCTGTCCTGTCTGTCCTGCCAGTCCTGCCAGTCCTGTCTGTCGTGTATATCCTGTCTGTCCTGTCTGCCTGTCCTGGCTGTCCTGTCATGGCGTACCTCACGTGGACGATTTTTGCTACAGCGCATCTCCACCATGGTGGAGGATGGTCAATCCCCATTGTATCCCTACTTACGAGAGTTGTTTAACATTTAGTTTCACTTAAATTCCCGTTTAAGTTGCGATTTGGCAAGCAGTTAAACATGAATCTCTTGCTTTTTGTATTTATAAGTTTTATGCAGAAGTTAAAAATGTGATAGCTACGCAATTTCAAGTTATTACTCAACTTGTAGCGTAGCTATCATATAGAAGCTTTAACACATAGGCAAGTGTGCCTTTTTCTAATTGAAAGTATGAGCAGAAGAAGCAGAAGCCTCAAACATTATCTACTCGCTGAAGAAACCTTAGCCATATTATGGTCCCGCAAGCTATTAAACATGTGTCTCTTTAGTGTAAACGAATATAATAAAGCCTTATTTGAAGAAAGTACGAGGGTTTGAAACTAATTAAAGCTGTGTTAGGCAACTGAGTGTAAATCAGTAACAGCACCGGTTTTAGTAAAAACCTGTTTAGGCTGCATAAAAGTTGTAAATAGATATATTTACAAGTTACATGCAAAAATGTGTTTAGAATGTGGGTTAAATGTAGAGTGACGCATCTTTCCCTACTTAAATAAAGTGCAGTGGTTATGAGTAGTGAATCTGAAACTTTAGATGGATACACATAATACTGCCATTTGCGAATTTCTCAAGATATCTTATATAACTATCATTTAATTAAAATAAATTGCTTACCAATTATAGATCCATCAGGTTGACGATACCCAGCGTAGCTTATTAGCTGTGGATTCCATACCCGAAAATCATGCTTATCATCGGTCCGTTGAGGAAAAATTGTTATTGCTGATCTAAATTAGAAAAAAAAATTGAAATATAAAACGAATGATTTCTTTGTTTTGTGCCTACTCGTTAACGTTTTAAATGCCTAAGCAGTCGTACTTGGGTTAAATGATGAAACACGATATTTTAAGGGTTTTCAAGAGGAATAAACTGTTTAGCATTTAATAAATATCGTGTCTGTTTTTGCCCCTTAGAATTCTAATATTTCTTGGAATAAATAAATATAAAAAGCCTTCATTTACATAAAAAGTTATTAAGATAAACTCGGTAATTTGAAATCCAGTTCGTTCAAGTATCTAAACATGAAGGATAGTCTACAAAAATAATTATTCTTTGAATATTTCGAATATGATTTATTAACATGGTGATGGAGCTAACGTCTAGAGACTACCAATTTTCATTGGCATGGAGTGAAAAATATATAAATATAATTAGGCCCTTGGGCAATATTTTTCGTGTTCTATAAACTGGTAATTTGAAAAATAATTATAGGGATATTTGCAAATAAGAAAGCTAAGTAGGTTTCATAATAAATACTGTGTTGCTTGACAGTGGCTATATTTTCTTCTCCAATTTTCTCTGCTTTCAGGGTGCATTCGTGCAGAAGGGATTGATGCAATTGTATGGGGAACTTTCTTCAGATGAGGAAGTCCATGGTCATTCAGCGCCATAGAAGGTCAATATGGCACAGATTACGATGCTAGTAATAAAATATCGGACTCTGATGATTCAGAAGATACAATATCTTCTGAATCACAATCTAGAAAATAACGAAATTGATAGAGATTACACACGAATTTACTTGATATGAGCAAGTGTGTATCTATCCATTGATGTCTGTCGTGTATATCTCTACAGGAATTTCATGAAGATTTCTGTTTTAATTACAAAAACCTGAGAGCCAGGATGTTCATTTGGTATATAGACAACCTTTGATTGATTTTTAGGCAAAAAGCTCTTATAAGCATGTATCCTGTTTAAAAATTTAAATATGTTACCATTTTCTTTGTATTTTCAGAATAATAGCTACTATTTTTTTCCAAGAAAAAAACATCTCATCGTTTTTTTTCATATTGTCCGCTTCAAAGCTAAATGTCCAACAACGTTTTTCACTTAAGTAGATAAACTTTAGGACTTCTGCTCCTTTTGCCTTCCGAAGCAACGATTTCTACATTTGTCATTATGCCAGTCAAAAAATATTTGATAGGAAATTGGCAAGGTTACCACATTTTAAAATTTCTATCATGTTTTGAAAGTGATCCTAAGAAGGTAATCTTTTATCAAACAATAAATATTTCATCATTAGTTTCTATAGTACCTTTCGCGCTATTATAAGAGTGATAATGACTTGATTAATGGTCCTCTAAGAATTTTAGTGTCAACGCAACGCAGTAGGAACTTCGTTGATCAATGTTTAGTTTGTCTGCGTTTGGATTTATGTAACATTATTTGGCAGTGCAGCTATCTCCATATAACATTCATTTAAGACATTAGGGTAAACTACTACGCGTTGTTGCATCTAAATATGGCATTAGAATAGGGGACTATCATTGTTCTGATATGAATTTTGTGTGAATAAGGTTCAATCTGCCAACCTTGCAGCACATACGTATTGTTTATTATCTCTGTTCTTGCTTTCCAAGTTGATGAAAGTAATTTGCTACAATTGTTGCCTTAACACAAATTTTTGTACATACGAAATTTAGTTCTCAAAAGCATTTAACAGAAAAGCAAAGCGTTTACACTAAATACCGAATGCGGCTTCTCGGATTGCCTTAATTAATTTTCGCGAAAACATGCATTCACTCTTCTAGGAAAGTTTAACCGCATGGCATGTGGGAACTCGTGATCGCAGAGATATATCCCGGAGTAAAAACGAAAGCATGACAGTTTGTGCAAAGTTAAGAGCTTTCAAAAATAAAGGTCGAAAATTATATTCAAATTAAATTTTCTTGAATAAAAAGGTTTATAATAATTGCCGAAGGTAAAACATGACGAGGAAGTAACGAATCATAGTTTGGCCATTATCTTCTGAAATTATATCAGTCCCTCTTCAAGAAAGATTTGCCATGCGAAACTTGTAGAAGCCTGTTAGTAGAGAATTATCCTGATATAAAAAGGTCATAAATACAGTTTGAAGAAAATGTTTTGAAGGCTGAGTAGTGTGTTAAAGGGAGTGAGTCCTCACGGAGGAGGTGATTTACCCCTCCGTGAGGACTCTCTTTGAGTTCCTGAGGCGTCTCTCTCCTCATGAAATAAGTTTGTGCCTCACTGTAGAATCTTAATATATGTCCTCTCATTTCCTACTATTAAGATATAGACATAAATAAGCCTAAACGTTGCTTCACCCATAACCTTGTTGATTTACGCTTCGGTTATCGACCCGTCAACACTCTGCCTACTGAGGAGGCTCTGACCAT
The DNA here is from genome assembly GCA_016904865.1 of Pissodes strobi. NCBI lineage: Eukaryota > Metazoa > Arthropoda > Insecta > Coleoptera > Curculionidae > Pissodes > Pissodes strobi. Next base: position 93,291 of record MU185573.1, read on the forward strand.
GAAATAAGGTGTTTCCTTTTGTATAACCCTCATGCATTTTGTACGTAACCTTTAGCTTTTATTCCTTCCGTAAACTCGTATTATAAAACTAGCAGCTTAGGGTTCTTCCCTTTAATTCAAAATTTGTAAAGTTATATCATGGTTAATGCCAGAAAAAATAAAAAGTAGTTGCGAAAAGCAATGGTGAAAAAAATAAAGTATAAAAGAAAAATCCAATAGAAGACCAGTGTGTAGAAAAACAATGTATAGAAAATGAGTGTTATATATATTTGCTTCAAATTAATGGAAAAGGGTAGGGTAGGTAGCTGGTAGATACCCTTCTGTGGTCCCGACAGAAGATAGGTCTGCGACCCTGCCTACGCGAGCCTTGGTTCTCCTCATCTCCTTAACCAGAGGGGAATCATGTCCCATCCCCCGAATCCTACCCATACCATACTATACTCCCCCCCCTCTATACCCTACCCAACTTGCCAACACGTCTAGCCAGCGAGGCAAGTCATGGCTAAAAACCCCCTAAGCAAATGTCGAACTACAAAACGATACCGGAAGTAACCCAGGCGAGTAGAGAATTATTCTCAGAATCTCGTGCTGTGAAAACAGTCTGCTCCAATGATTCTGGGGGGAGCAAAAGTTCGAAAGCAACACAAAATAGTCGACACCAGTCGAGTTACTAACACATAGCAACATTCAACGTAAGAACACTGTCCAGTAGAGAAAAGCTAACAGAACTGGAACAGGAACTCAAAGATATTAAATGGTCGGTGATAGGATTGTCCGAGGTGAGGCGATGTGGCGAAGCATGTGTAACCGTTGAAAGTGGCCACACACTGTATTACAGAGGAAATGATAACGATAAAGTTAACGGCGTAGGTTTTCTGATTCACAAAGATATAGCCGCAAACATAACACAGTATAAATGTGAACATGATGGTGCTTCCAGGATCAAAATATTCCGGAGGTAAACTCCCCGGCCATTCGGATCTCCGGGCGCTGGGTGGCCCTGGGAGCCCTTCATTCCGCATTTCACAGACAGCAAAGATACCGAACCAATTTAGAATTGATTTCTGTAACATAAGAGGCCTAAATACAAACATAAATTCGGTACACCAACATCTACAAGCAAATAGATCACACATACTAGCCCTTACAGAAACACAAGTATGCTCTACAACAACAACAGTAAACTACCCCTATCCTGGTTACGACTTACATGCCCGATTTAGATATAAGTTCGGAATATGCCTTTTTGTCCGAAGCGACCTTTCATGTCACCGCGAGGAGACACTCGAACCGAACAACTTTGACGTCATGTGGCTCAAGTTCACCGCCAAGGGATTAACCAAGTTTATATGTTGTCTCTATCGCCCTCCGAGCGATAGAGCCTACCAAAGCTTTTTTTCAACACTAGCTACCACTTTTGACTCAATACAGATTGATCATCCCAGTTCAGAAATAATCGTTCTGGGAGACTTCAATGCCCACAACACCAACTGGCTCAAACATCACAACAAGACCGACAACGAAGGTAGAGAGGCTGAAGCATTCGCCATCAGCTGCGGGCTTACTCAAATTGTAGACGAACCAACTCGAATCTCAGAGAGGGGCGAATTCGCCGCCCTCATGGATCTTTTTCTAACCACCAATCCTGACCAGTACACAGTTACAGTTGGTCCGCCATTAGGTACTTCCGACCACAAACTTATTACAACGGTTTGTGAATTGCCACTCATACAGAAGGATCCACCATTGCCTCGCAAAATCTGGCATTACAATTCTGCAAACTGGGATGATCTAAGGGAGTTCTACCTGGATTTTCCTTGGTTCGACGTCTGCTTTGGCGCTGACGACCCGTCAGTCTGCTGCGAAAAGATCACGCAAGTAATCTCCTCAGGAATGGAAGCATACATCCCAAATTCCATCAAGTTACCATCAAAAGGAAAGCCCTGGTTCGACAGAAGATGCGAAAGAGCTGTGGGTAGGAAACAGCAAGCCTGCAAGAACTGGCAGCAAAATCAGACCGCTGAAAATCGCAATTATTTTGTCGAAGCGAGAAACGAATACAAGCGTGTTATCGACGAAACTAAGGACAAACACAATCAAAGGATCAGGAATAAACTTTTGCAATGCCCCAGTGGCTCCAGGAATTTCTGGTCGGAAAGGCAGTAAGTAACAACTTTACAGAAACGTCTCTCCCACCTTTGACAGACGAACGTGGCATCACGGCGACTACAGCCAAGGAAAAGGCAAACATGCTCGCCAAAATGTTTTCTTCGCACTCTACCTTAGACGTCCCCCAAGGCAAGACTCTCCCCACCATATCGAACATCAACACTACCATGGCAGAAGTCAAATTTCATCACCGTGATATTCGTAAAATCCTTAAAAATCTAGATACGCAAAAGGCATCAGGACCGGACGGAATACCTGCCATCGTGTTAAAGAACTGTGCCAACGAATTAACACCCGTTTTTTCTAGGCTTTTTTCTCTGACTTACGGAAAAGGGATTTACCCATTTTCTTGGAAAGTCGCTCGAGTGCAACCTGTTCCAAAAAAAGGCAAGAAAACCACGCCCTCAAACTATCGTCCTATTGCCTTGCTTCCAATAATCTCCAAAGTCATGGAACGTGTAGTCAATCAGCAACTACTCAAATACCTCGAGAACAATAAAATAATCAGTGATAATCAATACGGCTTTCGCAAAGAGAGATCGACAGGAGATATATTGGCCTATGTCACTTATATATGGAGTAGGGCAATTGAGAACTACGGAGAGTCTCGAGCGATTGCGTTGGATAATTCAAAGGCATTCGACAGAGTTTGGCATGACGGACTGCTCAACAAACTACCGTCCTTCGGACTGCCAGCCTCTCTCTGCAGCTGGCTTGCCAGTTTCCTTAAGAGCCGATCTCTGCACGTTGCAGTCGATGGACACATCTCGGACACATTCACCATCAACGCGGGCGTGCCTCAGGGCGCAATACTTTCACCAACTCTGTTCCTCATCTATATTAATGACCCGCTGACCGAAACAAATAATCCTGTTTACAGTTTTGCGGAAGACAGTACCCTTGTCTCCCATTTTAGATCAGAACAACCCTTACCAGCGACTGAGACTCATCACCGCAGACAGGAGCAGATTACGGCAATTAATCAAGACCTGGAGAAAGTTCAAACTTGGGGCGACCGAAATTTGGTCCAGTTCAATGCAGCAAAGACCCAAGCAGCAACATTTACTAAGAGGGCCAATACAGCGGGCCCTGACATCATTATGGCAGGATCGACCATTCCTTCATCCTCGTCAATCGGGCTGCTGGGTGTCTCGGTCAACAGCAATATGTCATGGCATGACCATGTTGCTAATATCGCAAAATCAGCCTCCCAGAAGCTTGGTGCGCTATTTCGCAACAAAAAACTCTATACACCGCAGCAGTTGCTCTTGCTCTACAAAGCGCAAATAAGACCGTGCTTAGAATATTGCTCACATATCTGGGGTGCCGCACCAAAGCACACCCTAAAGCTGCTGGATTCCATTCAGAAGAGAGCTGTGCGTCTCGTCGGCGACCCGGAGTTGACCCGGAATCTAGATAGTCTGGAACATCGCAGACATGTAGCAGAGATATCTCTGTTTTACAGATACTTTCACGGCAGATGTTCCCAGGATTTGCTCCGCCTCATCCCGCCCCTGGCAACTCCTGTCAGACAGTCACGACAGACGGCAAGAGCGCACCAGTTCGTCGTACAACTGGAAACACCTAGAACATCGCTTTACAAGAACTCCTTTGTCTGGCGCACTGCATCACTGTGGAACTCACTCCCAGGACATCTGTTTCCCACTAATTACAACTTACAAATTTTCAAGAGCCGTGTCAATCAACATCTTCGTACACACGCCGCTCGTCGAGCGCCATAGGGTCTCCCTTTAGTGTGTGTGCCACTGCCATAAAAAAAAAATAATAATAAATAAAAGTATTTCCGAACGCGTAATTTCAATAAATCTAAAGATCAACAAAAGGTATGAGTGTAAACTAATCCAAGTTTATGCCCCAACAACCCAACATGAAGACGAGGAAATCGAAGAGTTATATGAAGATATTAACCAAGCATTAAAATATGACAAAGCCCACTACAACTTGTTAATGGGGGATTTCAATGCCGAAATTGGAATACGCCAGGAAGAACGAGACAGGCGTGGGACCTTTTGGACTGGGAAACCGGAACGAAACTGATGAATTTCATAAGAGAGAACAGTCTTCATATAATGAATACATATTTTAAGAAAAAGTTGAACATACGTTGGACATGGCACGGCCCAGATGGATCCACAAAAAATGAGATCGGCTACATAATAACTAACAATAAACATGTGGTTCTTAACACAGAAGTGATAAACTCGATTAATATGGGAAGCGACCACAGAACGATTAGGGTAAAAGTACAGTTCAACACTAAGATAGAAAGAAACAAACTAGTACACACAACAAAAAGCAGTATAGACATCGAACAACTAAAACCTAACAAAGTACAATATGAAGACGAATTACAGAAACGTAAATACCTGGAAGACTCACCATTAGAAGAAACGAATAGGAGAATTACAGAGGTCATCCTAGAAACGACAAAAAACAAAAACATAAAAAACTCACGAAAGAAACAGAGGATATGATCCAAACGAGAAAACAACTAAAAGGCAATCCAGACATGAAAGAAGAACTTGCAAAAATTAACAAAGAAATCAATAAAAGAATAAGAACAGACTTAAGAAATTACAAAAATGAGAAGATCATAGAAACATTAGAGAAAAACAAAAGCCTAAAACAATTACAACGAACACTATAAGGAGAACGCGCCCACATCGTGAAATTAACAGATGAAAATATGAACAAAGTGGTGACACACACAAAAGAAATCAATAAATTAGTTCAAGACTACTATGAAAGCTTATACTCGAGCAAAACTAATCCTCCATCAGGAAGAACGGAATTGGAAAGAGTGAAAGTGCGAAACATGGGCTCGGAGGAAATACCAGACATAACTAAAACAGAGATCCTCAAATGTCTAAACAGGATGAAAAAAAGTCTAGCACCGGGCGAGGATAGTATAATTACAGAAATGATGCAACTAGGAGGAGAGCCAATAATAGACATGCTGAAAAACCTGTATAACAAGTGCCTCCAGGAAAGCGACATTGCGACAGGCTGGGACAACGCAATGATGATCCTTTTATATAAAAAAGGCGACAAAAGCAAACCAAGTAATTACAGACCTATAAGCTTGCTCTCGGTGCTATACAAGCTTTTTACCAAAATAATAACAGAGAGGTTGACTAACAAATTAGACCACTATCAGTCAAGAGAACAAGCTGGATTTAGAAAAGGCTTCAGCCCTCTAGATCACCTTCAGGTAATGCGAACGCTGATAGAAAAAGTAAACGAATATAACATCAACATTTGGATCGCGTTCATAGACTATGAGAAGGCGTTCGATTCAGTTGAGACATGGGCAGTTTTAAATGCTTTGAGCAACTGTCGAATAGACAGTAGGTATGCGACACTCATCGAAAAAATTTACAGTAGAGCAACGTTCCAGGTTGCCCTTAGAGAGAAAACCAATAAAATTCCAATCCGACGCGGAGTCAGACAGGGAGACGCAATGTCGCCTAAATTATTTACACTGGCTTTAGAAAACGTGTTCAAGGAACTTAACTGGGAAGATAAAGGAATAAAGATAGATGGCGAATATCTTAACCATCTACGCTTTGCCGATGATATAGTGCTGATATCATCTAATTAGGAAGACCTAAAGGAAATGTTAATAAACCTAAACAGCAAATCCAAAGAAATCGGACTAAAAATAAACATTTCAAAAACAAAATACATGACCAACGAAGACGAAAATGACAATAGCACCCTAAACATAGATAATAACATTATCGAAAGGACAAACTAATACACATATTTAGGTCAAAAATTAACAATCTCAAAAGACAACCTCAAAGCAGACCTAGAAAGAAGAATATCGTTGGCATGGTCGGCATTTGGCAAACTCCGCAATATTCTGACATCAAACGCACCATGCACCCTGAAAGCACGTACATTTGACCAGTGTGTGCTCCCTGTACTCATATACGGGATGGAAACATGGGCACTAAATAAAGAGATTATACACAAATTACAAGTCACTCAAAGAGCAATGGAGAGACGAATGCTAGGAGTGGGCCTCCGAGACCATATAAGAAATGAAGATATACGTAGGCAGTCCAAAGTAACCGACGTAGTAAGAAGAATCTGTAAATTGAGGTGGAGTTGGGCTGGTCACCTTGCCAGAATGCCGGACAATCGCTGGACTCGTCGAATCATGGAGTGACGGCCGCGCACCAACAAGAGAAGCAGAAGACGCCCGCATACAAGATGGACCGATGACATAAAGAAACTAGTGGGCACCAAGTGGAAAAGAACCGAAGAGGCATATACACAAAGATGGACACAAACCTAGGGGAGGCTAAATCCGACTATGGATTGAAATGCTGAATATGATGATGATGATGAATGGAAAAGGCAGAAATTTGTGTTCCTAAGTCTTGCGATCGTAAGTGCTGCTTTCAATGTTTGGCAGAGTGGACAGTTATAAAGGGAAATTGTGCAGTTTGTAGAAGATACTTTAATGCACTAATTTTTGAAGAACCCAAGGAAGAAGTTTCAAGTGCATATTTGAATATATCTTTATTAGAAGTAAAAAAATATCTTCATAATTAAATATAACATCTTAAAATTGCACCAATATAAAATTGGTGATATAACTTCGTGAGAGTTTTGGAACTTGTACATTTTGATGATTTGGGTCCAATAGACATTGAAAGATTCGAATTCATACGTGCCCATGATGTAAATAATTTCATGGCAACTAAAGCAGAACCATCGAATCCAGAGAAATTAGAAATTGATCAAGCAGATGAATATGTAGATGGCAATGTGGTGTTTCTGGAAAACTTCAATGAGGTTGACTTTGTTGACAGAGTGTTTTGTATAACTCAATGCTTCTGCAATTGTGGAAACATTTTCTGATAGAAAGAAGCACATATTATGTTTTGTTTTTGTCTATGCCTTCACGAAAGTTTTATGCAAATTTCTATTCATAATCATATTAATACTCATTATAAGAGAAACATGGAACATTCAAGTGTGTAATTTGTTCAAGATCATTATATTAATATAACCTTACCAAACGCTTTGGTATATGTTACTAATAGAGTTTTTCAGATTGATGTGAACACTCATATTCCTATAGTACCGTATTAGATAAAGCTATTTTAATCTTTTTTGTATTAACTATAAAAATAACTAACTTTACAAATTTTGGACTCTATTTAACTACTATTTAAGATGTCATAGCTATCTAAATCATTTTTGCATTAACTATAAGAAGTAGCTACCTACTAGAGTCGATATAACGCGAGGTCAACATATACAGAGAGGCATAAACATATTGCATGAGGAGAGAGACTCCTAAGTAATTCAAAGACAGTAGGTTCTCACGGAGGAGTCAATTACCTCCTCCGTGAGGGCTCAATCTCTTTAACACACTCGGCTGTATATCGAAGGTAACGTATTATGAAATCATGCCAATCACTCCTCTAGGAAAGGCACATGAGACTTGTGAATGCCGGTTAGTAGAGGAAATTCCTGGCAATAATTGCGGTTTGAACAAGATGTGGATTAAACTGAGCACCGAAAATAAAATTTCATAAATAACGCCAATAATGAAGGTAAGGAAATTTCAAAATTGCAGATTGAAAGTGTATTATCGTCAGATCTTGTCAATCGCATGTCTTAAACAAAAGTAAATATTTAGTATTAAATGAGTATGGGCTAGAAACTTGAACTCCAAAAGTAATAATAATACTTTGATTAAGGCAAGAAGTTTTAGAGAGTTTATGAGCTTCAAGAACAGTATATTGCAAAAATAATTATATTAAATCACTTTATGCTTTTAAAGAAAATTTTCTTAAATAAAAGGGTAATAAATTATTACAAATTGACCAAGGTGAGGATTAAAAAGTGCAGATAGAAATTAAAATGAAATATATTGATAATTAAACTATTTTAAGTAAATTTCCTTGACGAAAAAAAGGTTTTGATTACAGTTTGGCCAAGATTAAGAAATTTTCAAGATTGATGGAAGAAAATAAATTATCATTCTTCTTAGCAGCTTTCGCCACATGAAAATTATATTTGATCAAAAAACCTTCATCAATGCTAGTACTTATAGTGTAGCCAATATAATTTTTTTTTTTAAATGAAGACTGAAAATAAAATATATTTCGTATTTCCAGGTATTGAAGTACGAAGTTATTAAACTGGAGTTGAACACACACTTGGTCCAACAGGGGAAATAATTATTTGAGGAATAAACGACTCTTGCGAAGGTTGCTATATGTTTATCATGCAAAAAAGACTCAATTATTTTTATGATAAATATATTTCTACATAAATATTATCCACTAATCTCCAATTCTCGAGTCTCGATATATTCTTTTATAATTTTTACAATTTTCTCGCTTTTAACGCAACGTTATTTTAAAAAGTATGTTCATTGTCACAAGTAGAATTTTGTTTCCGCATAGACAAGATTAAGTTTTCGAAAGCTTTTACCCGACAAACAAGCGGTTTTCCGGTCGTGTTTATTTATTTCCGTAAACCTAAGTATTTGCTCTTCTAAGAAGCCTTAACCGCATCAGATTCAAATTTATGAATGTCTGATCTTTGAGCCATTTTCTTGAATAAATAGCCTAGTTGTGTACCTTGGGAGTTGTAGGTCTTGTCCTTTAGAGTGTAAGTAATTTTCGACGAATATTTTGCATAATCGTGAGCAATCAAATTTGAGTTAAGAACCCCTGATCACAAATAATGTACTTTTGTAGTTTGTGTAACATCACCTGGACAAGGCCCAACTTCATCATCTCTACGTCTCTATTCAGATTACAAATAATTTCATTTCAAATATTATTCGTACGATATGCCGCTTTGTCTTGTATCAGCTAAATTTCTTCTGTAGCTTAGAACAAAATCCTTTTGTCAGTTTGGCCCGCTGCTTTTAAGGATCCGCTCTTTGATGTGCTATGGCTTGTACTTTTCGTTGGCTTGCCAGTAAGCGCTGCCATAATTTAAATTTATCAAATTCAAGCCTGCTGCTCTGTAAGCGTCGATGAAACAAACTGTAAATGCAATAGATTGTAAGCTACGAAAACTGTTGCATACATTTTTCGTAGAAAAGCATATACCTATTAAGTAATGTATATAGAAAATTGCAAAGTAAAACATAACGTGAAAAAATAACTACAATATGCCATTTAAAGATGAATTGTTCATTAAAACATTCACTGAATAAAATAAACAAAATGTCTATCATATATTTTCCAGTTATGAATATTGCTATATTCCTTTAAGCTCTGACAATCTAAGATCAGGGTATAGAATTTTTGGATTAAACATTTATACTCTAAATATATTGGAAGAAAAGACATTGTTTTGTGATGATGTTTAATAATTTCCTAATAAAGCTCGTGCTGAAAATTTTAAGTAACTACTTAGTAAGCACATATTGTATTAAGATGCTAATAAGAGTCTAACGAGTTATGAATATCGAATTAATTTGGTGGGTTTTAGGGCCTACATCTGAGTGTCAAGTTAAACTTAGCTGAGGCACTCGAACTACACAATTGCTTTCCTAATTCCATAATAAGCTATTTCTTCTCCCTTTATAACCTTAACAATGCCTGTTTTCATTGCGGACTTAATATAATTTGCTATGATCGAAATGCCTTTTAACATCTTAACTAATTTTCTAGATCTATAAAAGTGAAACTCAGACCATATACATATCCTTTTCTTTTCAAAAATGAGTAATGCATATGAAACTTTCAGAATAATTTACGTGATTGAATTGTCAAAATCTTGGCAGCTCTTCATGTGATGTTCGATTTCTTCTTCTATACCTTCATTTTTATATTATGCTACTTTCCCAATTCATGACAGTTTTACATATATTGTTGCAAAACCTAAGATAGACGCCCTTCTTCCCCATTTTGATGAACATTTCCCTCATCTCGTCTTTCTTCGTTAGATTTAGCATAACATTTTCGATGTTCCTTCTTCTGCTTCTTCATATTTATCATTATACTCATTTCCCATTTTATCAGCTGCTTCGTGAATTTTGAGTTACTGATTGAAAAATGTACCTTCTTATATAATGTTTCTCCTAATGATAATAATAATAATAATAATAATAATAATTTTCTCTTTGTTCTTTGGCGTTGTTTTTAGTCGCAGCAAATATTTCATGTAATTGGTGTCTATTGTTTCCACACGTGCAAGTGACATATATTCCTATTTTCAACAGCATCTTCTTCATTTCAAATATTTCTTCACTAACTTGGTTTTTATCGCGATATAAATTATCCATATTGTTGATTGAAAATTGCTAGAGAGTCGTTTCAGCTAGTTTCAGCCGTCCGGCATTGCTACCTGTCCAGATATTTTGTGCATGATTCTACAAATTAATTTGTGTCCAAAAGACCTAGGCTTCTTTTAAACGAAACTATTTTCTTGGGAGGTAGTTTGGGTTAGTGTCCAATGAGTAGTCCGGCCACAGTTCTAATATCTGCTCTGTTGATGTCTAAGAGCTGTTCTGCTCTTTTAGCAGAGATGGTGATAAACCTTTTCGCCTGTCTTAGCCCTGGAGTGTTTCTTTAATAGGACGATAAGCGGTCTTTTTCCATTTGTTTACTTCTTCGGCGATGTGGCTCTTCATAAGGCCACAAGAGGACTCTGGACCATAATATAATACGCATGACAGTCTGCTTGTTCGTTGCCCTGTATGCCTTTATGGCCAGGAACCCACATTAAACATACCGGGTTGCATGTTGCTAGCTGTTTTAGGGTTTGCTTACTTTCCCAGACTAGCTTTGACACGCACTTGAAAGCTTTCAGAGCTTTTAGAGAGGTCTGGCTGTCTGAAAATATGTAGATGTGCTTTCTGTGAAGTCCTTGTGTGAGGCACTCTTCTGCACATATATTTATGGCAAGATGGTTATATATTTGCCTAGCGGTTTGGAAAGCTTGTAGCTTCGACCTGAAATGCCCAATCCTGCTCCATTCGCTAGTTTTGAACCATCTCTGAACCACAGCGATGCGTTACCGGCCTGAAGTAGTCCAACATGACCGCCATTTCGCCAGTTGTTTTGCTGTCATTTTCCAGTTTTGTTTCTTCAAAGATGCGCATTTGACTAGTCAAATCTCCAGGTTAGAACTTGCCTATTTGGAATAGCCTGTGAGCACTGATAATCGCCTTCCTCTTCACACCGAGATGAAGAGGAGGCATGTTCAGCAGTGCCTTTAAGGCTGCGGTAGAGCACGTTGATATTGCCCCTGTTATTCCCAGGCATATCAGCCTTTGCACTTTATTAAGTTTGGTACGACCCAGGGGGTTTTTGGCTACCATACCAGCGAGACATACGTGACCATGGGCTTTACTATTGTTTGCTTGATCCAATATACCATTTCTGGTTTTAGGCCCCATGTCTTGCCGCTGCTTTTAAGGAGCCGTTCTTTGATGTGCTATGGTTTGTGCTCTTCGTTGACTTGCCGGTAAGCGCTGCCATAATTTAAATTAATCAAATTCAAGCCTGCTGCTCTGTAAGCGTCGAAAAAGCAAACTATAAATGCAATAGTTTATAAAGCGCGAACACTATATATCAGACATTTTTAATAGAGTAAAGCAAAACGTGAAAAATGCACTCTTTAATATGCTATTAAGAAAAATTATTTAAAAATGAATTGTTCATTAAAACATCCACTGATTAAAAAAATAAACAAAATGACTAACATATATTTTCCAATTATGAATATCGCTTTATTCCTTTAATCTAAGATCCCAGTATAGAATTTTTGGATTAAACATTTTTAATGGAAGAAATGTTATTTTGTGATGACGATTAATAATTTCCTAATAAATCTCGTGCTGAGAATTTCAACTAACTACTTAGTAAGCACATAAGATGCTAATAAGAGTCTAACGAGTTATGATTATCGAATTAATTGGGTGGGCTTTTAGAAGCTACAACTGAGTGTTATGTAAAGTTTATCTCAGGCACTCTAACTACACAATCGCAGTAACTTCCTTAATTTCATAACAAGTGTTTTCTTCCCCTTTATAAACTTTACAATGCCTGTTTCCATTACGAACTTAATATATTTATTGCTATGATCACATTTCTTAACTAATTTTCTAGATCTATAAAAGTGAAACTCAGACTAATGTTCTTCAAACTAGTGTTCAATAAGGATCTAAAGAATTGATTGGCGTTCCATATTTTAATAGGTAAATATCGTTTTCTTTTTAAAAATGAGCCATGCGTATGAAATTTTCACAATTTACTTAAATGAATTATCGAAATATTGGCAGCTCCGTCATGTGATGTTCGATTTCTTCTTCTATACCTTCATTTTTGTATTATGCTACTTTCCCAATTCATGACAGTTTTGCATATATTTTTGCAAAATCTAAGCTCGACGCCCTTCTCTCATTTTGACCAACATTTCCTTCATCTCGTCTCTTTCTTTAGTAGACCGATTTAGTTAGCAACCATGAAATTTTCATGAATGTAGATTTTCGATTTTTCTCCCTCTGCTTCCTCATATTTAACATCATGCTCATTTCCCATTTTATCAGCTGCTTGGTTGATTTTGTCTCACTCGATGAAAAATGTACCCTCTTATATAATGTTTCTCTCCTAATAATAATCATAATATTTTTCTCTTTTTCTTTTAGCGTGGTTTTGTCGCAGCAAATATTTCATGTATGTGGTGTTAATAGTTTAGCATCTTCCTGATTTCAAATATTTCTTCATTAACTTGGTTTTTAATCGCGATATAAATTATTCATATTGTTGATTGTAGTTTGCTAGGGAGTCGTTTAAGCTAGTTTCAGCCGCCCGGCACTGCTACATTTACAGATATTTTGTGCATGACTCTACAACTTAATTTGTGTCCAAGAGACGTAGGCTTCTTCCAATAGAAGCTATTTTCTTGGGAGGTAGTTGCCTCACTTCTTGAGACTATAGCTGTACTCCTCCAAGATACTTGAGCCTTTTGCAGAGTTGGGTTGAACATTGGCAGAGTAGATGTTCTGTGGTTTCAGTTGCATTTTTTAAAAATCTGCATTGGTCATCTTCTACTTTTCCTATTGCCTTTAGGTGGTATTTTGCCGGGCAGTGTCCAGCGAGCAGTCCGACGACAGTTCTAATATCTGCTCTGTTCATTTCTAAGAGCTGTTCTGCTCTTTTCGCAGAGATGGTGATAGAGTGTTTCTCCAGTAGGACAAGAGTTGGTCTTTTTCTCATTTGTTTAGTTCTTCGGTTATGTGGCTCTTAATAAGGCCACAGTAGGGCTCTGGACCATAATATGGTATTCCAGCTCCTTCTTTCGCAAAGTAGTCTATTTTTTCGTGGCCCTCTCTGTCTATATGGGCAGGAACCCACATTAAAGTTACCTGTTTGCATGTTGCTAATTGAGTGTGCTTACATTCCCAGACTAGCTTTGACCCGTACTTGAAAGCATTCACAGCTTTGTCAATTATTTCCTCCTCGATGTGAGGTTTATTATTGCCACTTCAGTTTCTCTTTTGTATCATCCCTGCCTAAGTTAGCATGGTTTTCAGTTGCATTAATCGTTTCATACATGTAATATTTCATCTTCCTTCTTACGTATCTTTTTATATCATTTTGCCTCATTCTCTTCTTCAGACTACTTCGTTAATTACTTCCTTCAATCTTTCATTACAGTATTTCAGCAGAAGCAAGTTCAATGTTTTCTCCTATTTTGGTTAACGATTTCTTAATTTAATTTTGCTCCTCACTGGTATGCTTTAAGTTTCAACAAGCATTTCTTAATTTTGAACATTACACTCACTTCCATTGTAATCAGCAACTACCTCATCGTCTCTTACTTTCTCAAGGGAAATTTTACTTTCTTAACTCCAGTTTTATATATTTTAGCACTACTAAATTACATTATTTTTCCCCCATTTTTATAAACACTTCTTTGGCTTCATTCCTTCCTTTGTTAGCTCGGTTTTTAGTTGTATTAAATGTTTCATACATGTGATATTTATTTCTTATTTATCTTTTTCTTATCACATTGCCTTACTTTCTTCTTCATACTGCTTCGTCAATTATTTTCTCCCTCATGAGAGTTGTATCATTTTCACTGCAGTCTTGAATTCATTTTAACATTGTAACTTAAGGTGCCTTTTTCCGTTCTGGTAAACATATTCCTCAATTCAGCTCTTTGTTCACAGGCATGCATTTCAGGTTCAAAAAAAGATTCATTTCAGAATCATGTCTTTTTCAACCAAAATTTCAACAAGACAAAATTAAACGTTTTGCAAAATTGAGGGCTGAAGAATAAGAAGAAGAATCTGCTAACATCCAGATTCCAACTGGTAATTCAGAGCTGGAACGATATTGTTGTTTAAAAATGAACTCATATGAATGGGGAAATGTTGTGATATGAATTCAGGATGGAAGAATTAAAAATAATTCCGTTGCAATATTTAATAAAACATGCAACTTCCTTTAAACTCTTAGATACCTGGAAGAACATTCCTCCATTATATAAAACAAATTTTCAGTTGCAGATAAAACTACCTTGCTTCATTCATTATATCCGGCCTGACTGCAGAACGCACTTTGATGAGCCACCTGATAATCAAAAAAAATTGCTGTTTTTGCAATAAAGTAATTGCTGTCTAAAATGAATGAATTGTACTACAGATTTTTCTATATATTAAGTCATAGAAATAAAATTTACAAAAACCGTTTTATAGAATTTTAATTATTTTATCAAGACGATAGTGGTGAAGAACAGTTTCATCCATCGCATTATCATTCAACTTTAAACCCTATATACATCATCTCCAAAGTTGTTCAAAAGTGGAAAATACATTACCCCAGTTCACTACCAATAATTAAGTATTCAAATAAATTTTAGCTTCTTAAGAAGAAAACCAGAGTTGCCAGAACAGCCAACGAAAATCGCAGACTACCCCAGAAGAACTAAAAATGATTCCATTGGATTATTTGATCAAAATTTCAAACTTTTGAACTTTTAAATGTTTGCGGAAAATTACCAATGGAATATAAAAACAATTTTAATCTTCAAATCAAACTACCATGCTTTATTCATTACAATTATTCTGATTGGAGAACGGACATTTTTAAGTATAATTTGTTTACAGGGATTTTATTTACCAATAAGAATCATCATTCTGCAAACTGGGACGATCTAAGGCAGTTCTACCTAGATTTTCCTTGGCTCGACGTCTGCTTTACCACTGACGACCCGTCAGACTGCTGCGAAGAGGTCATGCAAGTAATCTCCTCAGAAATGGAAGCATACATCCCAAATTCCATCAAGTTACCATCAAAAGGAAAGCCCTGGTTCGACAAAAGATACGAAAGAACTGTAGGAAGGAAACAGCAAGCCTATAAGTACTGGCAGCAAAATCAGACCGCTGAAAATCGCAACTATTTTATCGAAGCGAAAAACGAGTGCAAGCGTGTGATCGACGAAACTAAGGACAAACACAATCAGGAATAAACTTTTGCAATGCCCCAGTGGTTCCAGGAATTTCTGGTCGGTAGCAAAGGCAGTAAGTAACAACTTTACAAAAACGTCTCTCCCATCTTTGACGGACGAACGTGGCATCACGGCGACTACAGCCAAGGAAAAAGCAAACATGCTCGCCAAAATGTTTTCATCACACTCTACCTTAGACGTGCCTCAAGGCAAGACTCTCCCCACTATACCGAACATCAACACTACCATGGCAGAAGTCAAGTTTTCTCACCGTGATATTCGCAAAATCCTTAAAGAACTAGATACGCAAAAGGCATCAGGACCGGACGGAATACCTGCCATCGTGCTAAAGAACTGCGCCAACGAACTAACACCCGTTTTTTCCAGGCTTTTTTCTCTTTCTTACAGAAAA